>OY978224.1:16066494-16328889 GCA_963854785.1 Vaccinium vitis-idaea | reverse complement strand
GTCCTGTGAGGAATCAGCAAAAAAAAATGATCGGGAAAGACTTGATCCGAGCATCTTTTCATAAAACTGAATATTTTTTGTGATTCCTCGTGGTGACCCTTAAAAACATATTTTAAACAAATTGAACGGTTCGGATCATCAAATATGGCCGGGAACTATGAGGTCTGCACCTTAGCAAAATAAGGGATCCCTTATTAGAAACATGGATGTGTGTGTTTGTGTGTGTGTGTGTGTCTGTCTGTAAAGGGAGCATTTCTCATGAGGGCTCCCTCAAACTCTATGGTGCTGGAATTTCGTTTCCGGATCAAATTTCGACAATCTGAACCATTAGATGTGTTTAAAATGTGTTTTTAAGGGTCTACGCGAGGATTCATCATAAAAAATAACCGGAAGGGCGAAAACTGCTCGGATCAAGCCCTTCAGGGTTTTTTTTTTTTACGAATCCTCGGGGTGGACCTTGAAAACAAGTTTTAAACACATCTAACAATTCGGATAGTCGAAATTCGATCCAGAATAAAAAATCCTGCACCGTAGGTAGTTTAAGGGAGCCCTCACTAGAAATTTCTTGTATATATATAGTTTTTATCGAAAACTGAACGGATCAAGCCCTTCCCGGTAATTTTTTTTCACTAATTTCTCGCGGGGACCCTTAAAAACTACGGTGAGACATTTCTAGTAAGGGCTCCCTTATATAAGCTACGGTGAGGGATTTTTCGTTTGAGATCGAATTTCAACGATCTGAACCGTTAGATGTGTTTAAAATGCATTTTTAAGGTCCAACGCGAGGATTCATAAAAAAAAAAAATACCCCGAAGGGCTTGATCTAAGCAGTTTTTATAAAAATGTACATATATACATTTTATCGAAAACGGCTCGAATCAAGCCTTTCCGGGTATTTCTTTTTTTACTAATCCTTGCGTTATAGAAAGTAAAGGAGCCCTTATTGGATATTTGTTGTATATGGAGGCATTTCTAGTAAGGGCTGCCTTATATAAGCTACGGTGAGGGATTTTCGTTCGAGATCAAATTTCGACGATCTGAACCGTTAGATGTTTTAAAATGCATTTTTAAGGTCCAACACTAGGTATTCATAAAAAAAAATACCCGGAAGGGCTTGATCCGAGCAGTTTTTATAAAAATATACATTTATACATTTTATCGAAAACGGCTCGGATCAAGCCTTTCCAGGTATTTCTTTTTTTTTTTTTACTAATCCTCGCGTTAGACCTTATTCGATCGTCAGAACACATCTAACGGTTCGGATCGTCGAAATTCGATCCCGAACAAAAAATCCCGCCCCGTAGAAAGTAAGGGAGCCCATATATATATATATAGAGGAACTATCTAGTCCGGGAGTCCTGGATCCGGGACTCCACTTTCCCGATATTTTTTTGACGATCCGAGCCGTCCAATGTGTTCAAAAGGTGTTTCTCAAAACTGTAATGTACAGTTTTGAGAAAAACCACTTGGATCAAGCCCTTCCCGGTATTTTTTTTTTTGAAGATTTACCGCGTGGACCTTGGAAAACACCTTTTGAACACATTGGACGGCTCGGATTTCCCAAAAACAATCGTTAAAAGCATCAAAACGCTTCAATCCGGGAAATCCGGGATCCTTGACTGGATCGGTGGCGTATATATATATATATATAGAGTCCCCTTCCTATCCAAACTCCCTTAACTTAGTTAAGTTACGGACCTCCACTTTTCAGACCAAATTTCGACGATCCGAATATAGCGTTTTTGTGAAAAACTGCTCCGATCAAGCCCTTCCGGGTATTTTTTTTGGCCAAATCTTCGCGTTGGACCTTGAAAACACCTTTTAAACACATCTAACGGTTCGGATTTTCAAAAAAAAATTGGGAAGGTGGAGGTCAGTAACTTAACAAAATGCGGGAGTTTGGATTGGAAGCTTGGTGTATATATATATATATATATATACAACAAGGATACAGTCCACACCCTTATATCCACACCTTACGTCCAAACCTTCATTTCCCGATCAAATTTTCATGATTCGAACCGTCCAATGTGTTCAAAAGGTGTTTTCAAGGGTCTATGCGGGAAATCTTCAAAAAAAAAATACCGGGAAGGGCTTGATCCAAGCAGTTTGCGCAAAATCGTCAAAAAAAATGCTCGGATCATAGGGGTCCACAAGTCCGGACTAGAAGCGGCCCGTATATATATATATATATAGAGTCCACTTCTAATCCGGACTTTTAATTTCCGCACCTTTTGATCCAAAATTTTTTTTGACGATCTGATCCGTCCAATGTGTTCAGAAGGTGTTTTCAAGGGTCCACGCGGAAAATCTTCAAAAAAAAATACCGGGAAGGGCTTGATCCAAGCAGTTTTCGCAAAAAATATATAAATACAGTTTTTGCGAAAACTGCATGGATCAAGCCCTTCCCGGTATTTTTTTTTGAAGATTTTCCGCGTTGACCCTTGAAAACACCTTCTGAACACATTGGACGGATCGGATTTTCCAAAAAAAAATTGCAACACAAAAAAACCCCATTTTTTCCTTAAATCCGGGAGTGTGGACTAGAAATTTTACCTATATATATATATATATATATATATATATATATATACATTTATTTATTTTTACCGTGTCCCCCGCCGTGCCCATGTCTGTGTCTATTTTTTAAAAATTTCCGTGTCCCGTGTCTATATCCATGTCGGTGTCCGTGCTGCATAGGAGATATCTATTCAACAACAATGAATTCTCTGTTAGAAGCCAATCCCCTAGAATTTTAACGGTGAAAACAAAAATGATTATAACAAAGACAAGTAAGCACAAACTATAAGATAATACAGGTGTATAGTAAAAGAACAAAAAATCAATAAGACACTTGAACACCTTCGCAAGATCCAAGGATGTACATGAACTTCTAAAAGCCCGTCAGGCATGAATGCAACAAGTAGAGGACAGACAATGAACAAAAATTGAAAGGCAGGTTGAGACTAGTGAATCCTAACCTGAAGGCTGAAAGAAACTCGGGATATTTTCTCATTTGCTAAGATGAAAATATTTTAGTAAGAAACAGTCAGGGTACATCAATTTCTCCAAGGGAACGGCCAAACATTCAAGAAATGGAAAAGACAGCTATCCTTGACATCAAAACCTTGGAAAGAAATTTATGAACACCATAAATATTTCAGTTTTTATATTGAACAGATACTTAAGATATAAGAACCAAGGACTGGTGACATCCAGTAAAGTGTAAGACATGATGTAAAAGGTGAAGCACCTCACCGGCTGTATTTGCCAGGATAAATAGCTAGGTCGGAAAGAACACATATAATCCCAAAGATATATACTAATGTAGATATTAGCCATAAGACTTGGAAATCATCAAACATTTAAGTTTGTCAAATCACAAATAAAAAATTAAAAAAAAAGAGCTGGTAATCAAAACAGGGGGAAAGACCTTGGGTAAATATTCAGTCACAATCATCATTGGAGTACTTTGAGTTACAGCACCCAAAAATTGGACCACATTTGGATGCCGTAGCTTCTGTAGCAAAGCTAGCTCATCTCTGAAAGCCCTCCTGCATAAAAGCAAAAGGACACCAAAATTTCAGCAAAATAATGTGAAAAGGAAAAGAAGCACCATCATAGGACAACTCACACTTTATCTTCATCAACAGTCACCTCCTCCTCAAGCTTTTTCACTGCAACTTTTATACCTCGCCATGATGCTATACAAATGGTTCCCTGGGATATATCTCAGTGACTAGTTTATAAGAGATGAACTACAACTTTTTTGAGGAAAAAGATGAAAGTATGATCACCGCAACAGGAAGTACTGAGTTTAGTAAACAGAATTACACCAAGATTCCACCATCACAATCCAACTCCATAGGCAAACAGGTAACTTCAAGCAGATAAGAACTAATCATTGAAATGTTAATGCATATTTTAGAGTGATTGCTTGTGGATTTGCTTTCACTTTCTCTTCGTCTCCAAGCACTTCTTCCATTTCATGTCATAAAATATTTCCAACTGTTCATACTTTCGTCTTGTAATACATCCCTTATCATATCATAATTGTCTATAGTATTGCTTACAGTGTTGGGTAGAACCACAAAGCTAATTATTGGGGGTGAGGGTGCCTTCACACTTACCTAACACACATCATTGCCAAACTCAAGGGATGAGGTCTTTACATGAACCTCCTTCATGCACTGCGGTGCAGGCTAGGGACATCCAAGCAACCCGTCCATGGGTACTTGCTTCTGATACCATGTTGCGAGGTAGAACTCAATCCCTAAACCTAGCTATTGGGGTGAGGGTATACTCATGCTTATTGCATAGAAGTTTCTTATCAAGTTAAGTACACCAAACACCATAAGCAGCAAAACTTGAACACAAAGATCAGCAAGACAGAATGCATGAGGATGGTCAGATATGATAAAGAATGGTAATAACCGTGTTGAATATGTAATTTCAAAAGCAAGCATGAATTAGGACCAGAAGATTTCTAGAAAAATAATATTAAACTACCTTAGTAATCCCAACACTATCTGTAAAGTCAAGCTCCTTCGGGTCAATTTCATACTCTGGGACTTGATGAGCATTTTTTACATGCATCGGCGCCATCTAAATGGTAAAAATCATCATTAAGAAGGAGAATACAATGTCAACCAACAGAGTTAAGGTATATGAGCGAGATTACATAACAGCCTAGAGAAATTGAAGTTCGAAAGCAACTTCATCATCATAAACGGCATACCAGAGGTTTTGCACCATGTTTCTCCAGAAGTTTGATCACATCATGGTTTTTATAATGTATTGCATCTGCAAGAGGCTGTTCACAACATTAAATGGTGATCCATATATATATGGACATAGACTATATGCACTAGCTGCCAAACATATGCTCGTCTTCAAAAAAATTCTCGACGTACAGTTTGATATGGTATCCAGGACATGTATCAACTTCCACTTGTTTTAAAAAATGCACATGCCCATAAAAGTGGGGGTTGGATAGTGTTTTGTGATAAAGTTCATCTGTTGATATGAAGAAGGTTTCAATTAGCAGAAACTTTGAGTGATTTCGGCTAAGCAATGAAATACAATATTTGAACCTATCCACTTAATTAGCCAAGTTTATTTGATAAAAGTCAAAGAGACTTGAGCATACATGCATGATAGATACAAACTTGCTTAACCAGTTATATAACTTGTATTTAGAGTTCTTGAAGCTACACAAGCTTGGTCCATAGGTCAGAGGCTAATCAACCTCTTTTATGATCAGGATAGTTTAGTCTTTTTGTATTATTAGGGTTTCCTATGTTTTTCTATTTAAGCATTTCTCTCTCTCATTGTAAAACACAAACATTTGATATATGCAATGCCTTGGTTTGTTTCTCTCCCCTTTGGTTTGTATCACTTCCTAGTTCTATTTACTGCTAAGCACCTACTTCCAATTAGTTCTGTGTTAGATGTCTCCAAAACCCTAGTATCATAATCGTGCTAATTCTACGGTGACCTTGCAACCCAGGTCTGTTTACCTATATTGGCTTCTGCCGACCACCGCCATACCAAATTCTCTTCAAGTTTAAATGGCCCCTTTTGGAGTGAGTGATTCGGTGAGAAAAGAAAATAACAGATTAGAATTTCTCTCAAAACCACTCATTTGGATTGAATAATTTGGTGAGAAATGGAAAGAAAAGTACCAAACTGAAAATTTTCATTAGCCCTTCCCTTTTCTAACCAAAACTCAAAAAAGTAGTGAGAACTGAGAACCAAGTCTCACAAGAATGGTGAGATATGGTGAGAAAGAGCTCCGCAATCTTTATCTCATCATTTCTCACAATCCAAAGAGATTGAGGCTTCTGTACTCACCGTCATATGGCTCCAAACTTATAAACCAATTTGCATAACCGTGTATTTGGTTCAAACACATGGGCAGCTACACTAGGGTTTGAGGGGATACAAGCCAAATACTGGGTTAAAAAAAATACAATAATTTGGTTTTTACGTATAAACTTCTTCTTCTTTTTAAACTATTTTTTGCACTGTATCAATGGTATGAAGCTTTAGTAGAAAATTAAGCTAGATTCGTGAGTAATTAGATAATATAGCTTAACGAAACAAAATAAATCAAACCCGATAAATTTTCAACCAAAATGAAAATGCAAGAAAACATATGAACAGAGATAGAGAGTGTATGGTATACCGTGCTTCCCCAGCGGTCTTTGGGGTCAATCTCAGCGCCATTCTTAATGAAGAAGTCCACAACATCACTATAACCCTGGCAAGCGGCCACGTGCAACGCCGTTCGATCGTCGATATCACGGAAATTAACATCCGTGCCGGATTCCAAGAGCTCCTTGATCCCTTCCAAATCGCCCTCGTTCGCCAAATACATCAGCCTAACCCTCCCATCAATCTCTCCCTCCTTTTCTTCTTCCCAACTCAAAGACTCACAGTTGTTATCATCGTCGCCTAGCTCCGGTGCCAGCGACGACTGCTTGCCCAGCGTGAACCTCACGGCCGGCGTCGGCTTCGAATCCATCAATTAATTAACACGAAACGGTGGGCTTGTGTGAGTCGTTTTTGCCCAGTGTGAACCTCAGGCGTGTGGGAGTGGACTTAAAACCAAGGTGACGAGCAATTTAGGAGTTACCGGGGAAGTGAGAGATTCGGGGAGGTTGGAAGCATTTTAAATTTAAATGCAAGCCAAGGTAGTCGTTGACGCTATTGATTTGGCACGGGCCTACCTTTTCTTTATCGTGCGACCAGGGCTATTGCCCCTGCAGATTTACAGGAAGCAATTGTCCAGTCCAGGTGAAGTCACTTGCTCCTTCTTTGTATCTGTGTTTTTTTTTTTTTTAAATAACCGATATCCGGGCCAGCTTGAACTTATTTCGAGTCTTCGACTGATTCTAGGGCTCTGAAGTTAATAACCGTGCATAACCTCGAATAGCCCCAAGAGTTTTTGCCATTGGAAATCAAACTTGATATCTTAAGTGGAAGCAAACCCCTAAAATCTCAATTCAAGACCTCTTTGTCAATTTCGTTTTTCTCTTCATGAAAAGGGAACAAGTTTGTAAGAAAAATTTATGGGTAAGATAGTATATGGGTAAGATAGTATTTTATAGGTAAGATAATGTTTTTTCTGTACAATAATCTTTCATTTGACATGGACAACAACAAACTTTTTTGGTCGGCTACATTTGCACGAGTTGCCCTCTATAGTTTTACCCCTCGGTCCCGAATTTTCTTCCCAATTTATGTATAAATTTGTCATTTTTCAATTGCTTATATTTTTTAATCTATATTGTTTTTTACAATTTTGAAAACGTTATTTAATAAAACTCATCGAGATCTGACAAACAAAATTCATATTGAATATATATATATATATATATATAGCTAAAACTTCTAGTCCGGTCCTCCCGGAAACAAGAAACAACGTATTTTTTTTGTTTTGCAAATTGTTTTTGGAAAATCCGAGCCGTCCAATGTTTTCAGAATGTGTTTTCAAGGGTCCAATAGAAAAATCTTCAAAAAAAAATACCAGGAAGGGCTTGATTCAAGCAGTTTTTCTCAAAAACTGTATATTTACAATTTTTCGCAAAAACTGTATATTTACAGTTTTTCGAAAAACTGCTTGGATCAAGCCCTTCCCGGTATTTTTTTTTTGAAGATTTTCCGCGTGGACCCTTGAAAACACCTTCTGAACACATTGGACGGATCGGATCGTCAAAAAAATGCTCGGATCATGGAGGTCCGGAAGTCCGGATCCCGCACTAGAAAATATAAATAATTTCTTGAGGCGTTGAGAATATTGAAAATACTCAAAATAGATAAGAAATTTGGGGCAGAGGGAGTCGACGGCAAGGAAGCCGAATTTTTATTAAACGGGCCTCATGTAATTCAAATGGGTAATTATCAGTAACCTCCCCTGAGGTTTCTGACACAAACAGATACATCCCCTGAGGTTTCTGAAATGACACTGACTTCCCTTGCTTTTGCTGACAATATCAAGATTCCCCCATGGACCTTTTTTCCATTAGTATTCCGTTAAAGCACTAACGGAAATTGATGATGTCACCTAAAAATGGAATTTAAAGTAAAAAATTGCTCTCATTTAATACTCCTACTACCAAACTATATCATCTTTACCAAAAATTTTGTCTCCCTTTTTAGTCTTTACCATTTTACATAATTTTCTCCCTATTTCATTTTATATAAACAATACACTTATATACTTACAATTAAATATGTATGCATGTGTTTAAAAGACTCTCTTTTGCATAATTTTTTTCCCTTTCAATGTCTACGGTTTTTTTTTTTTTTTTGTACATTTTCGTTATCTACTTATATATTTGGTTGAGACTGTAACGACTCGGATTTTCGTGAATAAAAATTTCGTTTAATAATTTAATTATTTATTTTTAATTTTCGGTTATTGGAATATTTTTCTATTAAAATATTATTTAATCCTTTTAATTTGAATAACTAGAATTCCAGCCGTGCATGCGAACGTGCGAGACCGAGTAATACATCCGTTACACTACCGTAGCACCCGGGGACCCTGTTTAATACCCGAAACCTACCCAACCACCGCCTTTACTCCATCCAACTATACGTCATAGGACTTGTCACCTCCCCACCTTGAAGCTTGGTATGTTGACCAAGTTAGAGAGAGAGAGAGAGAGAGAGAGCCACGGGGAGAGAGAGAAGTGTGTGTGTGCATGAATGTGTACTTTGCACATGCAAGGTTTAAATGCTTATACACTTGAACAAGCAAGTGGAGGGTTAAGGGAAGATTCCTAAGCTAAGGTTTTGTACCCAAAACTAGTTAGAACTAGCCTTGTTATTTTTAGAGTAACCTACACATACCCACACAATACATGCATTTGAGTACAATCTACACAACCTAGACCTATTATGCTTGACCTTGCACTCCAAGTCTCCATGAAACATGCTTCCTTGTTTTAGGGAAGAATATTCCCCTACTTTTAGCCCACTAAGGCTACCCCTTAGCTATTAGATGCTTTCACATGCACATTGTGTGTATTAGGCCCTAAAAACACCCCATAACAAAGGTGACCATGCAAAAACCTACACAACGAGAGGCGTATTTTTCCCCCACTACTACTTCCCACGTTGGTTACCCATTATTTCCCCACAATTCCTTTGCTTGCAAGTATAGAAAACCTAAGACCTAGCCTAGAACCTAGTGAACAAGTGGTGTACTTCCCATGTGCACATTTAGTGCACCATTTATTCCCCCACATGGGAAAGTTTCGGCCAACATAGAGGAGAGAGGGGCCGAAAGTTTTGAGGGGAGAGAGGGAGCTCTCTTTTGCTATAAATAGCCCACCCATTTGTTCTTTGGACCACTTTGCACTTTCTTTATTTGTTTGTTCCCATATTTCCCAACAAATCACCTACTTCTAAACCACTTCCACCACAACTTAGCCAACTTATTTAGGCCCTAATTAACTTCTTACTAAGTTAATTAGTAAGAAAGTTAGGTAGATTAAGGAGCCTCCACACCAAAGGATAACTTTTCGGCTTCCGGTTTACACCCGGAAATCAAGGTAGTTTACTAAACCAACTTTCTAATTAGTAATTTCTAGTTCAATTAGTTAATTCTAATTAGTTTTCTAAGCTTGGATTTGAAGTTTGTTTGAGTTAATTTATGCATGTATTATGGTACTAAGCATGTTACTTAGTGTTTAAGAAAGAGGATTTCATGTTGAAAAGTTAATAAAAATGTTCTAATTAGAGTGGTTCTTTATGAAATTAGAAGTGGGATGAGTGAGATTAAAGTGATTAGAAGTTGATTAGAAGATATGTATTTTTCTAGACAAGGTTCTAATATTATTATGTTAATCTTTCATGGAAGAATTAGTTAGTCATTGTTGACTTAATCAATGGTTATTGTTTAAGATGATCTTTCCTAAATAGTAGATATGCTTTATTTAGTGAGAGATTTGTTTCTTACTAGAAAGAAATGGATAGTATTTTATGGAGATTTTTGTAAGAAAGTATGGAGTTTTTAATAAATAAATATGAAGAAAAAGTTTTTATAAATGATTCCTATAAATGTTTTCACTAATTTATTTGTGAGTATATTTTATGGCTTTGATGAAAAGAAAAAAAAATAAATGGAGTTGATTAAAATTTTCTAGAAAGAAAATTGTGATTTTACTAGATATAGAAAAAGATGTTTTATTTGAGTTTATTAGAAAGAAAGTTTTCTAGAAATATAAAGAGTATATTTTTTAGAGATTAAATATTTTTAGAGAGTTTATAACTAGTGGAGCTAATTTATGGCAAGAAATTTCTAGAAAAAGAGTTTATGTTTAAATTATTTTTAGAGAGAGCAAGTTGACAAGTTTTATTTCTTTTGAAAGAAATAAAATAGTTTTGAAAGAGGACAAGGAGAAATGAGATTTTTGATGAAAAATAATATTTGAGAGAGTTGGAAAATGTTATTTTTGGAGAAAGTTGGTGTATTAAAATGTATGATTTTATGTGGGAAAAGTTTCTAGAAGAAATAATTTATTTTAGAGAGTTGGTGTAGTTAAATGTATGATTTTATGTGAGAAATGTCTATTTGGAGAGATATAAAATTTAGGGAGAAATTATGGAATATTGCATGAGCATGATTTTGAGCATGTGGCAGCGAGTACGTACACAATACGTTACGGCACCGGAAGTGAAATTTAATAGCTATTAATGAGAAAATAGAGATGAGAATGAAAATGGGTTTTGAAATGAGAAATGAAATTTTCGAGAAATGAAATTTTGGGAAATGAAATGAAATGAGATGAAATTGTTGCCACCTCAAGTTCGCGGAGAGAACTTGAAGGAATGGTTTTGATGCGGTAGTGCAGCGAAAGCACCACTTCCAGTTCGCGAAGAGAACTAGGATGTTTGGGCTAAGCGTGCACAACACACGGTGAACGGACCTTGCAAACAGGCTGTTAAGTTCGGTGATGCAAGGAAACCAGGACTGTGTCGTGTGAGTCGCGGGGTGGACGGACCGTGCAAACAGGCTGTTAAGTTCGGTGATGCACGATAACCGGGGCCTCGAGCGGAAAGGTTGGTACCGTCAGCTGAAAGGAGGCGTAAACGGACCAATAACTTTCGAGTGGTGTGAGATGATCGACTTGGTTGTAATTTGAAGAAGAATGCCGAAAATGGGAAATTGGTACGAGACACTGTTAGAAAAACTGATACGAGTTACAGTTGTGAGAAAACTAACACGAGACACTGTTTTGAGACACTGAAATGAATTACTTTTACTGCGCATGTTTACTCTGGTCCGTATGGACACGCACAGTGCATTTCATGGTTTTACTGTTAACAAGTCTGCATTTCTGTTTTTGAGCTTATTGTTCTAGAATTGCTAGTTAGAGATTGGGTAGTGTAGTCTACTGGGCGTTATCGCTCACGGTGTTGCACTTGTGTAACCCTGGCATAATACCACGATGTTGCTCTGCGACTTTGACGTATTATGCCAGACTATAGAGATGAACAGGAGGAGTATTATGGCTCGAAGGCCTACGGAGCAGAGCAGGATGTCACCGGAATGGTCGACCATGCGATGGAATAGAGAAACCTAGACAACCCTGTAGAGAATGATTGTATTTGGCAGGAAGATTTATGTAATTTCTTTTGGGTTACTGTTGTAAAACCCTATTTATTATTTATGTATTCATTATTAACAAACCCAAATTTTGGGGGCATTACAGAGACAAACCGAAAAAAAAATTATTACAGTATCATAGAAAATTGAAAAATAATGAATTTTTTTGTTATAATCGTTCAAAAAGTTATAAAGCCCAACAAGCCAAGTAATGGATTTTTTTTTTTTTTGCATAGGTTTGACTTGATATGAATTTTATTGACACGAGTCTATTTATTTTAATTTCATCGATCATTTTGGTAACAAACCGAAAAATAAAAAACATTATAATAAAAATTGAAAAAAAATAATTTTTTTATTATAATCGTTCAAAAAGTTATAAACCCAAAGCAGCAAAGTAATGGAGTTTGTTTTTCTTTTTTTTGCATAGTTTTGTCTTAACATAAATTTTATTGACACGAGCCTATTTATTTTAATTTCATTGATCATTTTGTTTGAGGCAAACCAAATCATAAAATACATTTGGCCAAAAAAAAAAAATTTAAGCTAATTCGTTTTCCACTAACCTCCATGATCTAGTAAAGTTAAGTTCATTTAACCAAAAAAATTCACAAAATCAAAAGAGATGAGGGTTTTTTTTTTTTTTTTTTCTGAAAAATTAAGTTGGTTGAATGTATTTATTTTTTTATAAGGGTATTTCGGTAATTTTCCTGCAAAACTTAACGCCATCAACCGAAAAGTAACGGTAGGGGGGAATCTTCATATTGTCAGCGAAAGCAGGGGAGGTCAGTGTCATTTCAGAAACCTCAGGGGAGGTATCTGTTTGTGTCAGAAACCTCAGGGGAGGTTACTGATAATTACCCTATTCAAATTCCAACAACCTTTATGGTACAAATGATTATACTATATCACCGATAAGGCTTGCACTAATGGTGCATCGATGGACTTAGAGCATCACTAGTGGTATACTCAAATATGGATGCTCAAATATTGTCACATCACATTTTGAGTATTCATTTAATGGATTTATAAGTTTGAGTATCTACCCTTCTACAATGGTTCATTTGTGTCCATAATCAAAAAAATACTATTCACTCTATTTTTATTCATAAAATGGGCACAACTTTAAATTTGTACATATATATTTTTTATAATATTAGTACCATTTAAAAGATATTCACAATACGTTTAAAATGAGATAAATCTTGAACATATTTTGGTAAAGATTAAAAATTGATAATTTCCTTTGGACCCTTAATTATTTTTCTTTGATAGTTCTGAATTTCCTCGAGGTTAGTATAGTTTATGTTATTGCTGTATTTTTTTTCCCTTTCCATCTATATCCTGTCATAGGGTCCTTTCTGAAGTAAGATGAAGGACCTGCTATTCATTCTCTGTTTTTTGAATATCAACCCTCGCAAAAAAATTGATAATTTTAAAAATTGATAATTTCAATTTTTGAGAGAAAGTGCAAAAAAATTGAGTTTTGAATTAAGTATTTGAAAAATGGAGAGAGAATGTTGTTACTTTTGATAGGGTGTGGTCCCCCAAAATTTGGTTATTGAGGTTTGGTTATTGAGAACGATTGGTAGTTTTGAGTATCCAAATGCCAAAAGTTGAGTATTTGTAACAAATGTTGTTAACTTTGAGTATTTATCCAAATTCCATTGTGAGCCTCTTTTGTGTATCAAAATACTCATCTTTGAGTATTTTTGTGTTTGAGTATACCACTAGTGATGCTCTTATAGGGCTCACTTAAAGGTTTTAAATAAAAAAAGTTGATCCGTTTATTACTTATAAAATATTTTTTAGTAGCTTTACAAAAAATTAACTCAATTAAATAATTATAGGTGCTTGATCAAACTGTCTAATTTTTCATTTAGAATATTGGATAGCCGATAGGATCATGCATGCATTTATAGTTATTCGATTGAGTTTATTTTTCACATGGCTACTTGAGAAAATATTTAACAAATGATGAACGGATTAAATCTTTCGTGTGAGACCAGTGATTGGATTCTGTTAGAAATTGGCATTGCTCAACCCTGAATCCAATTTTGTAAAAATCTCTAAAAAAATCTTCGTATTGAAAATCTTCTATACGACGGAGAAGGTACTAGCAACCCTGAGTGTTGCTTACAAGTGTCAGCAATTCCTCAATCATATATATGCCCCGATGCAGAAGTAAGATTGTCATGTTTTTTGTTGTTCGAGTCCTATGTAAGGCAGTTAATTTTACAGGAGTATTGCCCATTCTCGTTTTGAATGTGTAGCCTCACAAGTTTTTTCTGACCTAGTCTGCAAACTTAAGTAGTAAAATGTATAAAAAGGGAAGAATTATTTAGTGCTCCACCAATCAGAGTGTTCCATTCCTGTCATGAGTCATTAGCATTTTGCACCCATTTTTTTTAATGCTAATCCATTGTTTAATGGATATGTCACACTACGCAGGATTCATATTGCCTGTTTTAAATATAAGGGTAAAAATCACTTAGACCCCTCCATCTTTCACCAAAGGTGTACGTACAGAAAATGTACAGAACACTTCGGGGACCCACTTTTGGGTCTCACATGAACGATCCGAGCCGTTCATTCATCTTAAAATGATTTTCCGAGGGGCCCCGCGAGAAATCAGTTCAATCGGACGTGCGTAAGTGCTTGATCCAAAACTCCTCCGTTTCATACTAAAAAAACCCAAAAGTGGGTCCCCGAAGCGTTCTGTACATTTTCTGCATGTACAACTTCTGTACTTGTACCAATGTCCTATTTGGAGAAACCCTGATATCCAACGGGACGTGAGTTTGGTACTTTATTTAATATCCCCAGTGGGGATTGGAGAAAGGATGGTAAACGATTCCCCAATTGGAGATGGGAGATAGAATACGATCCCCCAATCCATCCCTACACATTGCCATCCCTATATGGTGAAGCTGTGGCTGGAAAAGCAAATGAGAGAAAAGGGCATAATAGTGTGGAAGAGAAAGGGGATATATATCATCTACAGTATTAGTATTAATTTTAATTTTACCGAGCACAAAAAAAGAACAAGAGAAGGAAAAACAATTAAAGAGGTAAGAATTACAGAGTCGTAAAGTGTTTTAAATGATAAAATCTGACAAAATCAACGTTTGATAAAATCACCAGTTAATTTTATCAAATGAGAGAGATTTTTACTAAAATCAAAGAGGAAAAATACAAAGAGGGTCAATCTGGTAATTTTATTTCAAAGCTTGCACTGCCTGACATGGGTTTGACAACCCATTACAAAGGGTAAGTACTTTTTAGCGCGTGGACCGCATGATAGGAAGTACTTTTTTAGCGCGTGGACCGCATGATAGGTCATGAGTAATGATACGTACACAACATAAGGGCCACAACAAAAAGGCTACAACAGCATAAATGACGTCGTTTTGGCCAATCCTTCCAAAAACAACGTCGTTTTTGGTCCCTTCCAAAAAAAAAAAAATTCATCAAACTTTTCAGATTTTTACTGCCATTTCTTCTCTCCAGTCGAGAGAGAGAGAGGCGATTCGACCATCCCGATTCCCACCTCCACCAGCGACCACCGCACCGACGAGCTTTCAATTTGCTTTCAACTACTCAAAGAAAGGGATGTGAATCCTCGCATTGCCAACCCCACAATCCACTGCTAAGAATCAAATTGACCACCAATATAAGAATCAAACATAGCCATCTCATATCCATTTGCTTCTCATCTCAATTGAAACACTAATTCAGTAGTACCAACCAAAATCCATCTCAAATGTTGGTTGGTTGGAGAAGATTAAGGTAAAACTGAACAAAATGGATGACTAGATTTTGCGAGGGTTTGATAAGGGGGAAAAATTAGTTTTTTTTTTTTCCCCAAAAACTCAAAATTGAGAGACAGACAGACAGCGGTCGTGGAGGCGGAGATAGACCGTCGTGGTGGTGGTTGCGGTCGTGGAGGTGGTGTTGATGATGTGTGGTGTTCGTGGAGCGGTGCTGGTGTTCATACAGAGAGAGACAGACAGACCGCGTGTACAGAGGTGGTGGTGGTCGCCGGAGTGGGAGGCGTCCTCGTTGGTGTGGTCAGCGGCGTAGGCGGTGGTGGTTGGGTGGCAGCCCTCTCCTCTACCCTCTTCTTCTCTGTGGAACGTCTCAGAATTTTGGAAGAGTAAAGCTTACTCTGAATTTTTTTTGGTGTTGTGGCCTTTTCATTGTGCACGTATCATTTCTGGTCATGACATAACACCAGGCATCCCCAAGAGGCTCAACAAGTGAGCTCTTTTCTCTACTCTTCTGTCTCAAACTAGTCCAACCTAAAAAACCCACTACAGCAGCCTCAACAAAAGCCTCAACAAATTACTTCAAACTACAGTACCTCTCTATTTCTCATTTTTTGTTGATGTAATATTCACCACTTAAATATTTTAAAATAATTTCCTCTATCCTCTCTCGTCTCTCCTCTCTACTCTAAAGAAGAAAACTATTTTAATAGAAGGGAAAATAATATGGGAATTGATAATCGCACTCCAAAAATTGATGGAGGGGCTCCAAGTTACAGTGGTTTTCCAAAACTACCATTTTGCAAGTTCTATAATTTACTTCAGGCACTCCAAAAAAAATTTACACTTCTCCTTTTCCTCCTCTGTTAACGAGGAGTTTTTCAGTGTCGAGCGGGCACCATCCTACGTGGTGCCCGAGCACACATCTCAGCCGTCCAAAACACTTTTTGGACGGCTTGGATTAAGAGAGAGAAAGGAGAGAAAAAGAGGAGAGAGAGACTTGTTGAGCAACTTTGCAATATCTTTCGGATAAAAAACATAAAGTATTTTCGCGCAAATTTTTTTATTTTCTTTTGCACCAAATTAAACTAATAATAGAGATCTTTAATTCAGTGCGAAAAAATTTGAAAAAATGTATACGAAAGTATTTTACATTGTTGGTTGTTGAGTTGGCTTTGCAATATCTTTCGGATAAAAAAATAAAGTATTTTCGAGCAAAAAATTTTATTTTCTTTTGCACCAAATTAAACTAATAATAGAGATCTTTAATTCAGTGTGAAAAAATCTGAAAAAATGTATACGAAAGTATTTTACATTGTTGGTTGCTGAGTTGGCTTTGCAATATCTTTCGGATAAAAAAATAAAGTAATTGCGCGCATAATTTTTTATTTTTTTCATTGCTAAAGAAATTGAAAATTTTTGTACAAAATAATTTAAACCCAACAAGCCAGCAATGCAAAATACTTTCGTTTAAATTTTTTTAAATTTTTTCGAATCGAATTAAAAATCTCTTTGGTAGCTTATTTTGGTGCAAAAGAAAATAAAAAATTATGCGCGGATTTACTTTATTTTTTGATCCGAAGGATAGTACAAAGCCAACTCAATAAACCAACAATGTAAAATACTTTCGTGTATAATTTTTTAATTTGGTGCAAACAAAAATAAAAAATTATACGTGAAAATAATTTATTTTTTTTATCCAAAGGATATTGCAAAACCAAAAAAAAAAAAAAAGTAACAATTGCCTTGAGTTAACAATGCCATTAACAGATGTGTCAGACAGGCAGCTTTAGACAGAGGATCCGCTGCCAACAAAGAGAGGTTTTGGTTCATATTTCAGTTAGGAGTGCCTCAAGTAAATGAGGAGATAATTTTGGTGTGGAGTGCCTCCAGTAACTTTTATATTTTGAAAAGGGTAGTTTTGTAACTTCATTAAATTTTGGAGTGCTTGCATAACAAAAGGGAGCCCCAAAGTCAGCTCCCAAATAATATTTTACTAAGGAAAGGTAAAATAGAGAGTGTTTTAGGACTGTTGATAGAAAAAATGTCAAACTATAGATATGTGCACTATACACTACTACTCCCTCCGTCCCCTAAAGTTAGACACTTTCGGGAGTGCGTGCCATTTTTAAATTGTCTATATCTTTCAATTCATAACGTTTTATGTGATTTTCATAATTTTGTTTAAAATAACTAATTGAAATATATCAAACGAGATCCATATTGTTTATATAAAACATTACAGATTAAAAGAAATAATCAATTTTTTTCACAGGGCTGGAATAGTGAAAGTGTCTAACTTTAAGGGACGGAGGGAGTATATAACTTGGCTACCCATTGTTGGGCTTGCCCTATCTCTTGAATTTGCCAAATATTCAGAGAGACAGTTGCACTTGTTCTTCGGGGTTAGGAGTAGCTACTATTCAAATCTCCTGGGCATTGCCTCATAATGTCTCAGTCACTCTAACATAACATCGTTGCTGGGAGGCCCATATCATGTGGTGATGGAGACCTAGAACACCACTTGGCAGTACCTCGAAGAGCACTGAATAAGTTTTCACGTTAGGAGGGAAATTAGGGTGAAAGGAAACACCAGCAGCAGCAGCTTTCAGCTATAGGACTCTAATATTAATATCAAGCCTGAAAAGTGAATAAAGAAGATTAAGAAGAAAAAGAATCCTTTCCCATGACAAATCATCACCACCTCATAATCGAGATTGAAAACCCTGTGTCGCTGAATGAAGCCAGGAATTAAGATCAAACGTAGCAAATGCATACAAGAATGGCCACAAGTTGACAAACTCAAATTACTATAAAGCCAAAGTAAGAGGACTAAGAAAATTGAATTTATTTACGGTCAGCGGAAGCGGAGCAAATATCAAGTCTGTTTACACATGTGGAAGCATTTCTGTACCTAGTTAGCTTCAAGGTTGACTTCAGCTATCTTCTTCCAGGATTTTAGAGTTATGTCTTCAGTTTCTGTTTCGTACAAAGCCAGGCGGCTTATCTGGAAGCTGAGGCTGCCGATGCTCTCATCGAGGATGTTGGCTCTCTCTTGTGCTTTCTTTTTCTCCTCATCGGATAATTCCCCATAAAGGATACTCAGATGTGGCATATAAGCTGCAAATATTTACACTAATAAATATACAGCAAAAACAATTTAGAATCACTCCCAGAAGCCATAATTCAGGTTAAACAAAGGGAAATACGAAACGCTGGGAAGCAAACTATGATTGTCTCTTTTCTTTGAATAGTGAACTCTTCCATCATGCAATCTTAAAAATGGCTTTACCAACAGAAATGGCCGGACACTTGGAATATTTAGAGGATCCTAACCCAATAAATTAGGGATGTCACCTTCTCGATACGACAACATTAAGCTTCAAGTTATTGCCCACAGAATTGGTTTTAAGTTTGGTCAGATAAATCAATGAAGTCACTATTAACATAACAGTTTCCCCAGTAGATAGTAATTGATGACAAATGGCCCTGGATTCAGAATGAACCTGTAACATGCATTCACTCTGCAAACGTGTAATATGTTTGCCTTGCATCCGCAAAATCCATTAATCGCCAATTTTTATAGGTTGAACAGAGAAATGCATGTCACATGGAAGCAAACCCAGCTATGACTCTCCGATGGATCTTGAACTCTTTCATAATGTACTCTCTAACAGATGGTGTAAAAATGTTAAGAGTATCGTAACCTTTAAACTTAGGTTTCCCTATTGTAAGATACTAGATACTAGCAACATTAAGCAGGCGGCATATTCTATAAAGTGTCTGTCATAATACGTATTTCCTCAATAGATATTAATTGATGGCAAAGTGCCCAGGTTTCTCAAGAAACTCACACTGCGTTGTACTGTTATGCAAGCGTAGATGCTATTACTGCATTGCATCTAAACATTAGATGAACAGTGGGAATTAGAAACTAGTAGTTCAATAGGAATATCAAACGGAAAATGCTTCTTCTTATGAAGTAAGAGAAAGTTCTTCTTCCATTTCTGTAATTGTTTAAGTCTGCATATGATATTACTAAATCATTTCACATAATCATTAAAGTTGCAGAGACTTGAGTTGTCTTACGGGTTGAACTATTGTATCCAAAATGACCAGTACAGTGTGAACTAGCCTCCACTACCTGAAATAAGAAATCAATAACACCAATTCATATTCAGCATATTGGAATATAAGTGCTTGCTACATATAACCAATTGAAGACAGAGAAGACAGAGACAAAAAGTATTATAACTTAATGTCTACACTTCATGGTTATAGGAAAAATTCAACCAAGACAAAGATGACGCCTTTACGAAAACAACCAAAGACAGATTTTCTAACCAAATTGTATTAATCCTGATTCATTCCCAAAATTATCAATTCAATGGTGCTAATGCCCAACGGTGGGGGCCTTACCGACTTGTCACACAATTTTTGCAGAAAAATATAACATGACAAATCTACTGACAATAAGAAGCATATTTCTCATTCCTGGGATACAAAAGAAATTAGAAACCCCAATTTATATGGCAACTACACCTCTGTGCCCAAGATGAGCTTTTTCCTTTCTTTTGTCATCTCCTTTCCTTAATCCATCAATTTAGAAACTCTATTTGCTGTGCTCTATTTGGCTACGAGCAAACAGAAAGGGCGCAGCTGTCAAATAGAGGTAAGAAAGGGTAGATCCGGGTCTAACTGACTAGTGAAATGTTTTGGTACAATAAGAAATCTATGGAACTGAAAAGAAAATGGTGTGCATTTCTATCCAAACGACTTGTGCCTCTTTTAAGATGCATTAGTTTACCAAAGAAAAAAAGACAAAATCCAGGGTAAATGTCTCTATGAATGAAGCTAACATTCAGTTTGCTTCAGCAAGAAAAAGACCTGAAAAAACGTTGTTTTAAGGAACGGTTTCTTTTGTGTAGTTAAAATCCTGAAAGTAATGGCATGAGTGGAGGTGGTGGTGCTTTGTAGTGTTAATCTGAAATTCGTTCTCTCACGCCCTCTCTCTTTTGTGTAGTTTTTGGTTTTGCCTAACGGCGTTGTGGTGCTCAGACGGTCGGTGGTGGTGATTCTCCCAACGGGTTCATCTCTTGGGTCAATCCTGTGCGCTTAATAGCGATGTGGAGGTGTGGTTTTTGGGACGGTGGCTGCTTGGGGCACTTTGCTGCAATTTAGGGTTGGGGTTTATTGGTTTAGGGGTTTTAGGTCTCTTGTGCTTAATGTTCGGCCTTTTTGGGTCCCAATGGGTGTCCCAATAGGTGACCTTTTGGTTGGCTTCTTGTCAATCGTTGGTTGGGTTTCGGATTGGGCGACTGTGCTTGTTGCCTTTTCCTTGCCACTATTAGTCTTGTATCTTTTCCAAGACTAATGAAGCTTTTTTCCTTTCAAAAAAAAAATAATAATAATAAATCTGAAAACGGTTTTCCCACATTTTTTCCTTTTCACAATTGAAAACTTGTACCAAAATTAACTCATTTTCGCCTGACTACAAAAACAATTATCGTTGACTTTTATTTTGTGTCATCTCAAACGCCAAAGATGCAGAAAATGTTTTCCAAGAACAGTATCCACCAAAACTAACAGAGTGCCGATGTGAGTTGACGTGTAAATACAACTTTGAATGCAACTAGCAAAATGTAACCAACATAACGAAGCAACTCCGACCCAAGGTAATGCCAGGTTTAGATATCAACTAGCTTCCACTATCCAAATTGTAATATAAAGCTCCCTTTTCAATTTTGAAAACCAACCTTCTTTTATCCTCTTTCCTTTCATGTTAGAAGTTAGAATCAGTGAAACAAAATCTAAAGCATCAATTGATGTTCTTAGAGTCGGCTACCTAGGCGCTAGGCGGTGCTCCAATACCTAGATTAGGAGCTGACTAGACGGCACCTAGTCCCCGCCTAGGCACTAGGCGCCTCTTTTTCCGTCCGACTAGTGCCTAGCGATTTTTAGAACATTGGCATCAATGCCAATTATATATATTGGGACCAGCGAACCAACTACCCTTGTAATGTGCTCATATCATACTTCACAACATGCTGGGAAGTTATTTGGGTCAAACCAAGTATTTCAGTTATTGCTCATCCGCCTTTTTCTTTTCCCTTCTTGCACTGTAATTTTTCACTTAAATGCACATAGATGTAGCAATATTTAACATGGCAAACAAATATTCAGTTATTCATCTGAGATGAGTTTTCTACCTGCTCTCGCGTCATTCTTTACATGCTTGAAACACGATATATATGAGGAGAACATTCTAATTTCACGTTCTCCCCTGCTTGCACCAATTTTTTTTTCTCACATTTACGCACATACAAATGGATGTATAAAAAATGACCCAAATAGACAAGCAAGTGGTTCGTCTAAGAACCCAAAAGACTAGTCTAGTGGCAAGTTGAGCTTTGATAAGAACCTTAGGAACTATAGTTAATGTCTTCACATTCTAGGAAGCGTTGGGAGACTGCATGCGCCGAGAGATTACTTAGTGGTGACAAATACCTTGTCACTGAAAAGACGAAACGTATTCACCTAAGACCTTAGGTAGATATTAACAATCATTTTTCCATTCTAGATACATTTGTGAATTGTGGGCATTGTTCATCCACAAGCTCAAGTTTCTTCTTCTTGAACCTAATAAATATTTAATTTAATGGATAAACAATATGCAACTATTCATCTAAAACCTTCAACAGCTATTCTACCATCAATCTTTACATGCTTGAAACTGACGAGAGTTAAAATTCAAAACCCAAGTGGCATTTGGACAAGCTCGTTGTTCACACTCCACCCTCATTTTCATGTTCTTAAATTCTAGCAGCAATATGTTTACTTTAATGCACATATAAGTAGCCACATTAAAATGACCCATCTAGGAAAAAAAGAACAAAAATTGCAAATAAAATCCGAAAAACCACAAAAACAAAAAAGAAATTAATCTGTACCTGCTTGGAACATTTGAGGAGTTTTAAAACTGAGGGTCATTGCCATCATCCCTTCAAAACCCAAAAATTGAAGAAATGGGGCACTGTATTGTATATTGGTATCCTAGGAACTGGTGGTCAATCCCCAATAACAACAAAACCATGCAACATATTGACGATAGTTAGGTTAGAGCATCTCCATCCCTTGTTCCTGTAATTGACTCAGAGCCGAATTCGGAACCTAGTCTTTGAAGCAAGGAGATGACAGATTGAGTTCTACGCAAACTTTTCCCAAATCAAGGTTGACTTCAATTTTTTTAAGACATGTTTCGCTCCTCACAATTTACAACCAGGACATTAACGAAGCTTTCATTCAAATTTGTGCTTATAATTGGGTTTTCCCATTGGAGCACTCCATGCCAAATGAAGCTTTTGCTCAAATGTTTACTCAAAATTTGAGTAAGGACCGGATATGGTCTTACCTTTCAATCAACTTCAAAACAAAATATCCGATTAGAAACAGCCAACACACACTTACATAGAAGCTAGAATTGAAAGTTACCTCAGGCGTAGGATTGAGGAGGAGAAAAACGCACTGATAGAAGAAGGTGCCGGTGGCCACTTTCTCTACGGTGGCGTTGTACGCTTTAACGCCCTTGCAAGCGGCTCGGAACTTGTCAATTGCATCGTCCTCCGTCAGGCTAATAGCGCCGACCACCGTGACGTGAGGTTCAAACTCGGGCCCACCGAACTCAGATCGGAGCCCCGCCATCAGCTTCTTCAGCCGCTCTGTTAAGTCCTCAGGTGGAAGAGCCCACACTGAATACACATGCTTCGTGGGGGGAGGTGGTTGTTCGACTTGTACCTCCATGGCGATTGATCGGATCAATAGA
This sequence comes from Vaccinium vitis-idaea, assembly GCA_963854785.1. Taxonomy (NCBI): domain Eukaryota; kingdom Viridiplantae; phylum Streptophyta; class Magnoliopsida; order Ericales; family Ericaceae; genus Vaccinium; species Vaccinium vitis-idaea. The sequence continues at coordinate 16,305,680 of OY978224.1, read as the reverse complement.
GAGAGAAACCGAGGATTCTAAGGAAGGGTGGGAGAATAATGAAGAAGGTTAGAAGGGACTGAACTGAAAGGCAACTGAGAATAATGAAGAAGGGTGTTAAATATGTCGAACACCCCTAAGATTCTATCAACCTTCTTCACTAGGTACCATTCATCTAAAATCTTTCATCGGCACCCTTCCGTCTATTAGTATTACGAGGAAGGCTTTAACCCCGTTAACAAAATATTCTTGGAGTCACAATCTTTTTTTTATTTTTAACGGAGGCCTTGTTTTTTAATGGATTTTATGAGATAAAATCTAATTTTGATAAAATATAATTTTGTTTAGAGGTGTGATAAAATGACATTGTTTTTTCCAATGAATTAAATCTAGGGTTGATAAAGAAGGTGTTTTTGTAAATGATTTTGTGAGATAAAATTTAGTTTTGCTAAAATTCGTTGAGAATGTTAGATTTTATCAAAACTAGATTATATTAGATAAAATCCATTCAAGAACAAGGCCTGAAAATAGAGGTGAGTCACAATCTTTTTATTTTTAACTGAAAAAAAGATGGGGGGGGGGGGGGAGCAACGAGAGTAATAACTCTCTTGAACGTGACCATAGAGACTCACAACCTGTTATGGAATATCCAGTTTGAGCCATAGATATTATCCGTGAAGACAAGCTCTCACCACAGCACCACCTAGGTAGTTAATGGCATAAGCCGAACTCCATAGTCTTTCCTTAGGCGAAACTCGAACCTGAGCAGTTCATTTAGGAATGTGAAGACCCTTAATGATGATGTTTTGCAGGGTAAAAAGGTATGACAAGTGTAATTACTATGTTCCATTAATTAATTAGATTTTCTGAAGAGAACCAATAAATTGGAACACATGGAACATATGTATGTATGTGTGTATATATACGTGTGTGTGTAATCCAATTTTTCTTTTTGTTTCAGGACATCATTTGTACCCATCTTCCATTTTCGAATTCTCCAAGATGAAGGCAGAAAATCCATTTTAGGTCGAAGTCCAAGGACATTTGCCTTTCTTCCCCCACGAGTTGGGTCTGGCTATGATGTCCTAAAGTGGTATTGAAGTATTCATGGCCGTTAGATCTTCTCCTCTAATCCCAACCATTGATTGAGACACCCCTCCTCTCTCCTACTACTGGTTTATCAATTTAAAATTGAAAGAGATCTCAATGCTTGCTTTAATTACTCGTCGAACAATTGAAATTTCCTGTCTGCAATTGTGATAATTATATCCAGTTTTTAGTAAACACGTCCTATAATTGTGATAAGTAGTTCCAATTTTTAGTAAACACGTCATATAGTCGTAGTAAGTATATTCAGTTTTTAGCAAATACATCTCCAATTCTTAGTAAGTATGGTTAATGAATATATCCTATATTTTCTCATAACTTTTTAACAGGTTCATTTTAAGAGTTGAAACACGACTGAAGAAGTTACTACGAAGAAACACGTACCCTTAACCAACATATAGCTTAGCTAAAGGACAAAATTCAGAGTGAATTAAGTAAAAAGTGGTGTCATACTATAAAATCCCAAAAAAAAAAAGTATTTCTCCCCCAAAGTTGGTGACCTACTACTGAATTGACCAGTTAGCCTTATTTTGTTTAATTTTGAGTATTCTCATATTTTATGGTAAGTACTACATTATTCTGTGATAAATATTCGCTTATTCTGTGATAAATATTTCCAGTGTTTTACAGTAAGTGAAGCAGAAAGAAAACCGCAAATCACCTCCATTTTTTTTTTGTGATTCCACCCCCTACTTTTTGAATGTGAATTTGATCCAATGGCTTTCTTTCTTTCTTTTTTTGAACTGGTCCAATGGCTCAATTCATCTATTTTATATCTAATGGCTTAAATTTAGTGGGTCAGTAACGCCCCAATACCACATTGGGACGACATAGAAAAACCATACTAATTTCACGGGATGGTATTCTACAAAGGGAAGAGGGAGAGAGAAGTGACAGATACTCTGGGATGCTCTGCGATGGGACAAAAAACCATATTAATTTCACCGGATGTTGTTCTACAAAGGGAAGAGGGAAAGTGACAGATACTCTGGGATGGGACAAAAAACCATACAGTGGCTCGCCAGAGCATGCCGCCCCCAATTGGGGAGTTATTGTAGACAAATGGAAATTGTTGAGGGGTTTATTGAGGCTACGGTGGGTGGGTTTTGGGGGCTTTGATTAGGTCTAATGCCTTAATGTGAGGTTTAGCTAGGCTTGTTGGAGTCTTGGAGACGCCCCGTACCGAACCGAGTGTACAAGTCCTAAACAGGCAAACATAAATAAACAATAAAATGCTTCATTTTGCTTACTACTTTAGAGAGTCGCAATTCACCTTCTACAAGTCCAAACATTAAACAAACACGATAAAAAAAAATGCCGAAATGAAAAACCAAAAACCAGAAACCAGAAACATTACTTATAACAAAATACAAACATATGTACATATATTATATATGTATGTACTGCATTCTTCTTCCCACACCTGAGTACCTATCACTCCACTCTGAGTCCCAATCGTCCATCAAACTCCTCACATTCACGGAAACGGCGCTATCTTCTTCATCTCCGCGGGCTCAACGTCGACAACAAAACCCTTCCCGTGACTCTTCCAGTAGTCTGCCTGTGGATTAATCCACTCCGGCTCAGGAATCTCCACCCTGGAAGCCTTGAGAGAACCGGAGTCGACGTTGTACTTCCTATCCCTCCTCTGAATTAGGTCTGGCCTCACCACGCCCGGCTGTGGGGAGAACATCAGCGCAGGTGGGCCCATTGGAAGCCTGTCACCTACACATCCATGTCAAATCCGTTAGTTCATGAATTTCGATTGCTATTTGATACACAGGTTATTGTGCTCGTTATACTTGGAAATCAACTAGCCTAACTTTTCGCAATGCTAGTTTTGACCCAGAGACAATTAGCACAAGGTGAATGTGAGCTCTATATTAACAGCAGAATATATATTTACGTAGACAGAATTACTCCTAGATATATAGAATTACTCTTGGTCATTAATTACTTCTATTTAATTGGGGAATATAGAAGAATTCATAGTAAAAATTACGTACTTCTGGACATTTAATTTTTGTATACTCCCTCCAATTTACACTACTCCCTCTGTTCCAATCTTGGAGTTGCAATTTATTGAAGGAACACAATCATTACTCTCAAAAAGTTTGAGTTTTCAAAAATACCCATCACTCTTTTGGTGTTTAATCTATATTGGAGTACTACTTTTGAAAAGCAAAATGGAATTGAGGAAAATTTTCCAAATCAAACTTGAAATTGGACAAAGATTTTGGGAAATATTAAAGCCAAACAAATCGGGACGGACGGAAGGAGTGTATTATTTTGTATCTCAGAGAACGATAATGCGATCGAGATTTTATTGTACTTAATTACCTCTGTCGGTCTGCCAGGTGCACCAAAATTTTCCATAAGTTTTGGCCAGATTTTCAAGTTCAGGCTTGATAACCATCTCGGGTACACGGGGATTCACCCACAGCCCTGATTTGATCTGAACCCCGGCCATAAAACCAATTAACAAAGTTATTACAAAGTTCACTAGTCAACAGGAATATTGATAGGAATAGTTTAATTTCCTAGTAATCAAGAAAGGGAAAAATGCTAATAATTTACGTATTAATGTGGGAGGGAGAGGGAAAAAAACACAGCGGATGCGTGTGCCTTGAAAAGGGTTAAAAGTACATCGGAAATTGTGATTTTTTTTTTTTTCCAATCATCCTCCCATATTCACAACCAAATGAGTTGTTATTAGCATTTTCCTTAAAGAAAATATGGAGAGACAGTATTGTGGCGCATTGAACCTCGTATGCATGGGAGTGCCAAAGCTTCTGCTCATCTGGCGTCAGTGTTTCAAAGATTCGGTCAGTTATTATATATTCAACCCCTGCAAAATTAAACAAATTGAAATTAAGCAAAAAATGCAGTCCAGTATTAAAAGGATACTAATTATTTCTTGATTTTTAAGCTTCAAGGAAGAAATTAGTAACAACTAGCTAGGACCCAAGGTTACGTAAACCAAGCTCCTATCCGCCATTAAATTCTTCCTGAAATTTTTCCTTGTTAAACTACAACCGGAAAACAACAAATTAAATGATTCGACTTGTACATATATAGTACCGATTAGACGGCCATGGGAGTCATCGGTGTCGTAAACGGCACACTGAAGGAAGTCCTCGTTAATACGCGTAACGAAATGGTGAGTCTCGATCTGGCGAGTCAAGTCATGGCCGTACAAGGCGAAGGTGCAAGCGTGCTGGCTAAACTGTTTAATCGGCTTCAACGACTGTAGTATCGCAGCTCCTTTCCCCAACACCTGCTGTTCTACCGACATCGGCTTTCCCGGTGGCACCGGCTCCCTTCTCTCCGGCATCAGCCCGGGTATCTCTCCCCCTCTCTCCGCCATTCTTAATAAAAGAAATGCTTGAAGCAGAGTACCTCCAAGTCTACGTTCCTTCCTTCCGAGATATGGGTTTGTGATTTACAGGTTGTGGGAGAAGAATAAGGTTGAGTTGGGTGGATTTATGAGTGTGGAGTGGTGGACGTGGGTGATTGTGGGGGTGCCAAGTATTCATGCAAGACAGTTGACGTGGCTCTTATTGATGGGCCCTGGTGCCACGTGGTGAGGTTAGGGACACCTGTGAAAGCTATTTGTATTTTGAGTTTTGGCTCGTATTAATGTCTCCTATTTCCGTTTAACTTCTTTTTTGTCCGTTCGATGTCTTGTATTTGTGCCTCCGGGAATGATACAGGGGTCCCTGTAGTGCACAAAATGCACTACACAGTGCAGTGCACATCATCCGACCGTCCATTTTGACAATGGACGGTTCGGATTTAATCCAAACAATCGACGGTCAGATTTAATTCACTGCTCGGATTAAATCCGAGCCGTCCATTGTCGAAATGGACGGTCGGATGGTGCACTACACGGTGCAGTGCATTTTGTGCACTGCACCATCCCCCAAGCCTGATATAGGAGCTCAGATCCTCTGTGCCGAAAAACTCCAGTGCCTCTGTGTCGAGGGGTTTTTCAGCCGTTAGATCACCCAAAAATATTAAAACATAAAAACAAAAATCACAATCCAACGGCCCAAAACTCCTCGGCACAGAGGCACAAGGGTTTTGGGCATAGAGGATCTGGCACCATGATATAGAGTTCACATGAGGAGGGACGGAGCCACGATTTAGTCACGGGGTGGCACTGTTCAATGGAAAACAACTTTTATTCTTTGTTCTCTTTCTTTCCTCGAATACTACATATTATGCGGCAAAATATAAAGAAAAAATTAATTAGGAAGTCCTGGGCTTTTTTTTTTTTTTTTTTTGTAAAAATAAATAAAGGCTTCTTCCAACTCTATTATGGTATTTGAATACAAGACATAACAATATTATTTTTTCTTGATCCCTACCGAAAGTGCTCTAAATTGCAATTTTTTTTTATTTTGTACAATATTTACTCTTTTTTTTTTTTTTTTTTGGTAAACTCATAAATAACTAATCGAATCACTTTAGTCTATTAATAAATACTTATGTGTTGAAAAAGTCCCAGTGACATCTATCCACACTCCTTTCTATGTTAGGCTTGTCACAACATAAAATTAGCTATTTGCTTCAGTAGTCGCCGCTTTCTACTTTTTTTCCCTCGGCAAACACCACAAAAATTAAATAAATTGACAAGTCTCACAGATGACGAAGCCAATGAGAAATCTCTCTTCACTCTACGTGTAAAAAGATGAGTAATCCGCAACTTCTTCATAAAAATATGAAAATCGACAAGTTTGTTAATCTATTTTTATTGTACATTCATACCCGTAAGAAACATGCATTAAAAATACTAAATTTTGAGAAAAATTTTAATGTTCAATTATATCATGTTTCTCTCCAATTGGTAAAAAAATCACAAAAATATATATATATAGAGAGAGATGAGTCACATTGACGAAAAATTTCGATCCATTCTACTGTCAAAGGACTCAAAAACCATAGAAAATGTCTCTCATTCCCAGCTTCTTTTTTTTTTTGAACTGATTCCCAGCTTCTTCGGTAGCCGAAAAACCAACGTCTTTGACCCATTCTACTGTCAAAGGACTCAAGAACCCTGGACAAAAACAGCAAGTGACACCAAGTGTCAGCGTTCTAGAAACATTGACGAAGTGGACTATTGATGAAAATCCGTCCTACTTTTATAATTATTATTTGTCTTTGAATTTTTTTCACTGGTGATATTTTTGAAATGGGGTGGCATGTGCCACCTCTCCCCCTTCTTAGCTCCGTCCCTACATATGAGTGAGGGTTTTAAGTAAAAGTTGTTACATATCGACCGTTACATAATGGGATTTCGGTCTTTCATTTTTATTTACGTATTAGTCACCACTGACCTATATTGTAAGATATCGATATGATACCATTATGTTTCGTGATACTGTAATTTAAATCTTTGATACGAGTGCATATTACACACTGTTTATTCAATTGATATTGTACAGGAGGTGGCTGACTATTTCTGAAAATGGTGTAAGATTGTCCAAGGAAGTTATTAATTGGAAATTGATATTAGCACTCTTCAAATTGTTAATGGCACTCCAAGAGGGGAATGCCAATATCAATCCAAGAGAGAAAATTGACACGGACTTGATATTAATTGGCACTCTATTTAGAGTGCCATTAATAATTTAGGAAGTTCCAATATCAATCCCCTGTTAATTTACTCCCCTTATTCTAAATGTTTGTTGATTGTGCCTTGCAGATTCTGAGTGTTGCTGTTTTTTTTTTCTTTTTTTTTGAACTCGAAGACAATGATTTAGAGTGTTGATAAGGTGGAAACAAATATTTAATAAGATGAGAAGAACAAAGAAGTCAGGGAAAATTTCAAAAAAACACATGACCTTTCTCTAAAATCACAAATAGACACCTGAGCTTTTTATTTTGTCAAATAAACACTTGGACTATCTTAACTGTCATCAATTCCACCCCCGCCGTCCACTTCCGTTAAGAATCAAACTGAATCCATCCCTCAATCACACTTTTTCAACTTAGAATTGACCTAATTCTCAATTTCACCCCTTGAAATATATTTTTTCCCCAATTTCGACCCCTCTATCTCTCAAGATCCCCTCTCTCATCTATATGGAGATTCTTGAGACATTCTTTGAGAGCTATGTATAGTGGAGATTGTGTAGGAAATTTCATTATTTTTTGCACTGATTTTTTAATTACTTTTTGTACTTGCTTTTTAATTACTTTTTGTACTTATTTTTACTTCTTCCTTCCCAAAACTTTTCCGGTCCGATAAACAAGGACTTGAAAATAATACAAAAATTTCAAGAAAAATTCAATATTTTTTTAAAATTATTTTTGTACTTTTTTTAAAAAATTTCCAATTCATTTTTTTATATATATATTTTTTTAAAATGAATTGGAAATTGAAAAAAACATAGTGAGATCACAAAAGTAGAGATGACGCTTCTTGATCTCTATTGTGGATGTGGTGCCATGTCAACGGGCCTTTGCTTGGGTGCCAACATGGGTGGTGTGAGTCTTGTTACGGTAAGTTTAAGTTAATTGTTGTCGTCTCTTGGACTGTTTGTTTCCCCTTTTGGTCTAACTTTATACACATTGACTTAGCTTAGGCTCTTGGCTTGTGTTAGACACATTGCCCTAACCACTGTTTAGATTGACATCATGCATGACGCACCAAGAGCCACATAACAACAACATGATCAAATTGTATCCCGCCACATGATCCAGTGGCCTTTTGAACAGCTATACTACTCTATTGAAGCCTCGTCTTAATGTGATTTCTAGAAGTTAAAGGCAAATAAAATCCTTAAGCATGATGGCAGAATGTCATAACTGCTAATATATGATTCACCCATTGGACATCCCTCGGGCTTATGAATATGCTAACTTCATCCTTGTTTAGTGTTTTCTTTATTGACCATGACATTGATTTTGCGGCCATTAGTATTTTGATTTTGGACATTTGGTATATCTAGATATGCAATCTGTAGTTGATTGCCAACATGCGGTTTATATGAGATTAATTGGCTTGTGCTATTTAGGCTGATCAATGGAAAGAACACTATCTATCGGATTATAGAAATGTTTGAAGGAACTGATGGATCGCGGTATTTTACTGCTCAATGGTACTACAGAGTTCAGAATACGGTAAAATATTGAGATTTGCCTCAAAAGTATGGTCTATTTTATTTAAATGGTTTTGTTGTGACACACTACATTTTGTTTGCAGGTTATTCAAAACAGTTTAATATCTTTAGATCCTACTGTCGCAATTGATGAGAAGCGTGTATTCTTTCCTGAAATGAAGGATGGTATCCCTTTACATTGCCTTATTTAATGGCTTAGGATTGTCATGATGCCTTCAAATGTCAGTCACTTTGGCTACTTGAAAAGTTCATTCATTTTTCTCTAAATCTTTGCAAATGTGATAACTATAGCTAGGTACATTTTACAGGTGGATTTATCGGCAAGGCAGATTGCAATTTCAAAATTGTGACTATTATTGCGACACAAAGTATCTAGTGTCATATTCTTCATTTGTTAACTTGCCGCTTGCTAATGCTTCCCTTTGTGGCTTCGTTTTAAAGTAGATTCTAGTTCTAATTGTCTTTGATTGGGATATATTATTTAGTGCCCGGGGCCTCTCCTCCCCCGTTGATGTTGGGTCCATACACTTGGACTTAGGCCCTATATCGATTTGTAAGAATACAACTTATAGAAGGAGACGGGCAATGAATAATTTTTCCTTGATTGGAAGCTCACCATGTTGTATAAGTTGACCAAAACTTTTCCTATCTCAGAGAATGTCTCTAGTGGAAGTGAAAGTGATTCAACACTTTCGAGTGACTCTGAAGTTGCAACAGGGGTGGAACAAAGACTGATTCCGAAGAGATTTCCAAACATAGTGAGATCACAAAAGTAGAGATGACGATTCTTGATTTCTATTGTGGATGTGGTGCCATGTCAACGAGCCTTTGCTTGGGTGCCAACATGGGTGGTGTGAATCATGCTGCGATAAGTTTAAGTTTATTGTTGTCGTCTCTTAGACTGTTTGTTTTCTCTTTTTGTCTTACTTTATACACAACGACTTAGCTTAGGTTCTTGGCATGTGCTAGGCACATTGCCCTAACCACTCTCTGGATTGACATCATGCATGCATGACGCACCAAGTGCCACGTAACAGCCACATGATCAAATTGTCTCTGACCACATGATCCAGTTGTGCTACTCTATTGAAGCCTCATCTCTAGAAGTTAAAGGCAACTAAAATCCTTAAACATGATGGCAGAATGACATAACTGCTAATATATGATTCACCCATTGGACATCCCTCGGGTTTATGAATATGCTAACTTCATCATTGTCTAGAGTTTTCTTTAATGACCATGACATTGATTTTGAGGCCATTAGCATTTTGATTTTGGGCAATTGGTATATCTAGATATGCAATCTGTAGTTGTCTGCCAATATGCGGTTCATATGAGATTAACTGGCTTGTGCTATTTCGGCTGATGAAGGGAAAGAACACTATATCTATCGGATTATAGAAATGTTTGAAGGAACTGATGGATCGCAGTATTTTATTGCTCAATGGTACTACAGAGTGCAAAATACGGTAAAATATTGAGAGTTGCCTCCATAGAATGGTCCATTTTATTTAAATGGTGTTCTTGTGACACACTTCCTTTTGTTTGCAGGTTATTCCAAACAGTTAAATTTCTTTAGATCCTACTAGAGCAATTAATGAGAAGCGTGTATTCTTCCCTTAATTCAAGGATGAAAACCCATTAAATTGCTTTATTGAATGGCTTAGGATTGTTAGGATGCCTTCAAATGTCTATCACTTTGGCACTTGAAAAGTTCATTCATTTTTCTCTAGATCTCTACGAATGTGATAACCATAGCTTGGTACATTTTATAAGTGGATTAACCGGCAAGGCAGGTTGCAATTTTAGATTGTGACCATTACAGCGACACAAAGTATCTAGTGTCGTACTCCTCATTTGTTAACTTGCCGTTTGGTAATGCTTCCCTTTGTGGCTTCGTTTTAAATTAGATTCTAGTTCTAATAGTCTTTGATTGGGATAGATTATTTAGTGCCCGGGGCCTCTCCTCCCCCGTTGATGTTTGGTCCATACACTTGGACTTAGGCCTTATATTGGTTTTTAAGAATAGAACTTATAGAACGAGATGGGCAATGAATAAATTTTCCTTGATTGGAAGCACATTATGTTGTATAAGTTGACCAAAACTTTTCCTATCACAGAGAATTTTGCTAGTGGAAATGAAAGTGATTCAACACTTTCGAGTGACTCTGAAGTTGCAACAGGGGATGGAACAAAGATTGATTCCCAAAAGATTTCCAAACATAGTGAGATCAGAATATAGTAGATGACGCTTCTTGATCTCTCTTGTGGATGTGATGCCATGTCAATGGGCCTTTGCTTGGGTGCCAACATGGGAGGCGTGAATCTTGCTACGGTAAGTTTAAGTTAATTGTTGTCGTCTCTTGGACTGTTTGTTTCCCCTTTTGGTCTTACTTTATATACATTCACTTAGCTTAGGCTCTTGGCTTGTGCTAAGCACATTGCCCTAACCACTATTTAGATTGACATCATGAATGACGCACCAAGTGCCACGTAATAGCCACATGTTCAAATTGTCTCCGGCAACATGATCCAATGGCCTTTTGAACAGCTATACTACTCTATTGAAGCCTCGTCTTAATGTGATTTCTAGAAGTTAAAGGCAAATAAAATCCTTAAGCATGATGGCAGAATGGCATAACTGTTAATATATGATTCACCCATTGGACATCCCTCGTGTATATGAATACGCCAACATCATCCTTGTCTAACATTTTCTTTATTGACCAAGACATTGATTTTGAGGCTATTATTATTTTGATTTTGGGCATTTGGTATATCTAGATATGCAATCTATAATTGACTGCCAATATGTGGTTTAGATGAGATTAACTGGCTTGTGCTATTTAGGCTGATGAAGGGAAAGAACACTATATCTGTTTGATTATAGAAATGTTTGAAAGAACTGATAGATCGCGGTATTTTACTGGTACTACAGAGTGCAGGATACGACAAAATAGAACTTATAGAAGGATACGACAAATGAATAATTTTTCCTTGATTGCAAACACATTATATTGTATAAGTTGACCAAAACTTTTCCTATCGAAGAGAATGTTTCTAGTGGAAGTGAAAGTAATTCAACACTTTCGAGTAACTCGAAGTTGTAACCGGGGGTGAAACAAAGATTGATTCCGAAGAGATTTCCAAACATAGTGAGATAACAAAAGTAGAGATGACGATTCTTGAACTCTACTATGGATGTGGTGCCATGTCAACGGGCCTTTGCTTGGGCGCCAATATGGGTGGTGTGAATCTTGCTTCGGTAAGTTTGCATGACGCAACAAGTGCCACGTAACAGCCACATGATCAAATTGTCTCCGACCACATGATCCAGTGGCCTTTTAAATAACTGTACTACTCTATTGAAGCCTCGTCTTAATGTGATTTCTAAAAGTTAAAGGCAAATAAAATCTTTAAGCATGATGGCAGAATGACATAACTTCTAATATATAATTCACCATTGGACATCCCTCAGGTTTATGAATATGCTAACTTCATTCTTGTCTAGATTTTTCTTTATTGATTTATGAATATGCTAACTTCATTATTGTCTAGATTTTTCTTTATTGACCATGACATTGATTTTGAGGCCATTAGTATTTTGATTTTGGGCATTTGGTATATCTAGATATGTAAGCTGTAGTTGACTGCCAATATGCGGCTTATATGAGATTAACTGGCTTGTGCTCTTTACATTGATTAAGGGAGAAAACACAATATCTGTCGAATTATAGAAATGTTTGAAGGAGTTGATGGATCGCGGTATTTTACTTCTCAATGGTACTACAGAGTGCATGATACGGTAAAATATTGAGATTTTCCTCAATGGTTTTATCTGTTTTATTTAAATGGTGTTATTGTGACACACTCCCTTTTGTTTGCAGGATATTCAAAATAGTTTAATGTCTTTAGATCCTACTGGCGCAATTGATGAGAAACGTGAATTCTTCCATGAAATCAAGGATGATATCCCTTTAAATTGCCTTATTGAATGGCTAAGGATTTTCAGGCTGCCTTCAAATGTCTGTCACTTTAGCTACTTGAAAAGTTCATTCATTTTTCTCTAGACTCCGCAAATGTGATAACTATAGCTGGGAACATTTTACTGGTCGATTTACCAGCAAGGCAGATTGCTATTTCAGATTGTGACTATTACTGCGATACAAAGTATCTAATGCCGTATTCCACATTTGTTAACTTGCCGCTTGGTAATGCTTCCCTTTGTGGCTTCGTTTTAAGGTAGATTCTAGTTCTAATTGTCTTTGATTGGGATAAATTATTTAGTGCCACGGGCCTCTCCTCCCCCGTTGATGTTTGGTCCATACACTTTGACTTAGGCCCTATATCGGTTTGTAAGAATGGAACTTATAGAAAGAGGCGCGCAATGAATAATTTTTCCATGATTGGAAGCACACTATGTTGTATATGTTGACCAAATCTTTTCCTATCACAGAGAAATGTCGCTAGTGGAAGTGAAAGTGATTCAAGACTTTCGAGTGACTCGAAGTTGCAACAGGGGGTGGAACAAAGATTGATTCCGAAGAGATTTCCAAACATAGTAAGATCACAAAAGAAGAGATGATGTTTCTTGAGCTCTATTGTGGATGTGGTGCCATGTCAACGGGCCTTTGCTTGGGTGCCAACATGGGTGGTGTGAATCTTGCGACGGTAAGTTTAAGTTAATGGTTGTCATCTCTTGGACTATTTTTTCCCCTTTTGGTATTACTTTATACACATTGACTTAGCTTAGGCTCTTGGCTTGTGCTAGGCACATTGCCCAAACCACTCTTTAGATTGACATCATGAATGACGCACCAAGTGCCACGTAACAGCCACATGTTCAAATTGTCTCCGGCTACATGATCCAATGGCCTTTTGAACAGTTGTACTACTCTATTGAAGCCTCATCTTAATGTGATTTCTAGAAGTTAAAGGCAAATAAAATCCTTAAGCATGATGGCATAATGTCATAACTGCTAATATATGATTCACCCATTGGACATCCCTCGGGTTTATGAATATGCTAACTTCATCCTTGTCTAGCGATTTCTATATTGACTATGACATTGATTTTGAGGCCATTAGTATTTTGAGTTTAGGCATTTCGTATATCTAGACATGCAATTTGTAGTTGACTGCGAATATGTGAATTACGTGAGATTAACTGGCTTGTGCTATTTAGTCTGATGAAGGGAAATAACACTATATCTGTCGGATTATAGAAATATTTGAAGGAACTGATGGATCGCGGTATCTTGCTGCTCAATGGTACTACAGAGTGTAGGATATGGCAAAATATTGAGATTGCCTCAATAGTATGGTCCTTTTTATTTAAATGGTGTTTTTGTGACACGCTACCTTTTGTTTGTAGATATTCAAAACAGTTTAATGTCTTTAGATCCTACTGTCGCAATTGATGAGAAGCACGTATTCTTCCCTGAAATCAAGGTTGATAACCCTTTAAATTGCCTTATTGAATGGCTTAGGATTATCAGGCTATCTTCAAATGTCTGTTACTTTGGCTTCTTGAAAAGTTCATTCATTTTTCTCTAGATCTCTGCAAATGTGATAACTATAGCTGGGTAGATTTTACAGGTGGATTCACTAGCAAGGCAGGTTGCCATTTCAGATTGTGACTATTATTGCGACACAAAGTATCTAGTGACGTATTTCTCATTTGTTAACTTGCCGCTTGGTAATGCTTCCCTTTGTGGCTTCGGTTTAAAGTATATTCTAGTTCTAATTGTCTTTGATTGGGATAGATTATTTAGTGTTCGGGGCCTCCCTCCCCTTTTGATGTTTGGTCCATACACTTGGACTTAGGCCCTATATCGGTTTGTAAGTATAGAACTTATAGAAGCAGACGGGCAATGAATTATTTTTCCTTGATTGGAAGCACATTATATTGTATAAGTTGACCAAAATTTTTCCTATTGCAGAGAATGTCGCTAATGGAAGTGTAAGTGATTCTACACTTTCGAGTGACTCTAAAGTTGCAGCAGGGGATGGAACAAAAATTGATTCCTAAAAGATTTCCAAACCTAGTGAGATCACAAAGTAGAGATGACGATTCTTGAGCGTTGTTGTGGATGTAGTGCCATGTCAACGGGTCTTTACTTGGGTGCCAACTAGGGGTGAAAGTGCGAACCGGGCAAACTGGACCATACCGGAAACCAGACCGAACCGGCCGGTTCAGCACTTCTTTTAACTTAGCCGGTCTGGTCCCGGTCTATTACTTTAGTACAACCGGAAAACTAGTCCGGTTTCCGGTTGTAGGGGTCAAAAAACCCGGACCGGCCCGAACCGGATAGATATATATGATTTGAAATAGACCGGTTTTCCGGTTTTTCTAAAACATGGCCTATGCACTAACCCTAGATCTAAAACACACACCCCACACCCCGTCGCCCCATTCACATTTCACACATTCACTTCTCGTCTCTCTCTCCGGCCTGTGTGTATGTGTGTGTGTATCTGCTGTCGTGATTTGCTGTGTTGTTGCTTGACTGACCATTGGATTTAACTGTTGTTGGCTTGTTGCTTGTTCAGGTCAAATTTACTGTGTTGTTGCTTGACTGCTTGTTGGTTGAAATTAAGTTTCAGCTAGCTTAAAGGTAAATCTAAGTAACTAGTTCCTTTAAAATTTAAATTATTTGTTCCTTTTACAGTTTTTTACATTACATTATCTCTAATTTACTTCTTTTTTTTTAGTAAACCAGTGTAGGGCCTTGGATGGAAGATGACACTTGGAAAGTTGGAGCTAGATGGGGTTACTGGATTGCTGCCTCAGTTCCTTTAATTTGTAGTGTTGGACTTGTTTAATTTGTTGGTGTTGGACTTGTTTAATTTGGTCGTTGCAAACTTGTTTAATTTGTTGGTTGTTGGGACTAGAAATGTTGGAAACTTATTTTATTTTTGAAATTATTATGCAGGCAGTAGGTACTAGGTAGAATGAAATATGAAGTATTGAAGATTTGAAGTATGAAATATGAACTGATGAATGTTGTGTGTTGGGCCATTGTAATTTTGGGCTTGAATTGGTTTTTAATTATGATGGGCCATTTTAATTTTGGGCTTGACCCTTGAATTGGTTTTTAAATGTGTTGGGCCATTTTAATTTCAGCCTGGGTTGGCCCAATATGTAGCCCAGTAGTCCAAACCAATAAACCGGACAAACCGGACCGAAACCGACAAACCGAATGCAAACCGAACAAGCAATAAATGGTCTGGTTTCGGTTTCAAACTTTCCCAACCCGAATTACCGGTCCGGTCCGGTCCCAAAAAATGGCCAAAACCGGACCGAACCGGACCGTTTTCACCCCTAGTGTCAACATGGGTGGTGTGAATCTTGTTACGGTAAGTTTAAGTTAATTGTTGTCGTCTCTTGGACTCTTTGTTTCCCCTTTTGGTCTTGCTAGTAATATATATTTTGAGTTAATCTCCTTGTGCATGATATGCACATATAATGTCAAAGTATCATTTACTTTCTTTCTACATTTTGTGTTCTTTCAGTTTATCAACCTTTTTTGGATTTATTTCTCTGTTTAGAAATGGGCAGTTGATCAGAATTCAAAGGCATGTAAAAGCCTCAAACACAATCATCCTAAGACTGAGGTATGACCCTCTGAAATGATTTTTAGTCTTTTCTTTTTGTATATGGGAGAAGATCATGAGGTACTATCGAGCAAAGTTCGAGGTGTATAATAATCGGATCTATCAAGTTCTAAAATAAACAAGTCAACCCGCGTTCGTGTCTACGTATGAGAGGTAAACCCTAATTCCGTCTCGTAGGGTTTGTGTTTATTTTATTGTTTAATTTGTACGCATAATTACTGGGTTCTTTGATTCGTTTCCCAATATGCTAGATGGCAAGCTTGAATGAATAATTAGGAATAATAGATGAAGAATGGAGAATAAGAAAAAGTCGTTGAGGAAAGTCGATTGAAATGGCATGCAAAATGAGTATTAAAAAGGGAACCTGGGGGGGTGCTGTGCATGGGATGCACAGCACCCCCCCTCAGTCCATTAAAAAGAATGACCCAAAAAAATGGCCTTACACCTCTACAACATTGCCATTTTTGTAAAGATACCACTATTCATGGCCAAAAGTGGAAATGGCTTAATCCATTTTGGCAAACCTCTGCTCTTATACAGGATGTTCGCCAAAAAGCAAGTAGTCACACTTTAAGCGGTGGCAATTTGAATCCAAACCCCAATTACAAACTCAAATCCACGCACTAATAATAAACCCAACCCACTTTAGTAGTTGGGTCGGAACAGTCAAAATCCACCGCACTCCTTTACGAAAGTGAGTCTTTTTTTTTTTTTTGGTCATTCGTCAATCCTAATCTATTACATGGGGGGAGGGGAGAGTGGGACTCGATCCCGGAATGCAGTGTGGGGCATTCAAGAGCTCTATCGCATGAGCTAGCCACCACTTGCACGAAAGTGAGTCTTAATTGGGTCTCAATTGCGTCAAATGAATCATTGCCAAAATTTTACCATAAAAGAAAAAAAAACAAAAAAAAAAAGATCATTGCCAAAATTTTACTATTAAAAAAATGCTCTTCTTGTACTAAAAAATAATTCCACTAGAGTATTGTACTAAAAAAAAATAAAAAATAGCATGATCGGCATCGTCTGGTACTATCAATTGAACGCTCTTCTTGCTTTAATATGTATGGTAAGATCTCCCTTCGAGGGAAAAAAAAAATGCCAAATTTGTCCAAGAAGAAGGAACCTGACCAGAATAACTCCCATCCATTCATGAGAAAAACGAAAATTCTAAGCCACCAAAAAGAGAGAACAAATCAAAGAAACCCATGGAAAGAATTTAACTCGTAGAACATAATTAATGTACAAAGAACAATACCTATGCAACAAAAAAGAATATATCAATGCTTTCCAGTGAAGATAATAACAGAGCTTGTTATATCAGTAGTTCAACAATGAATACTTCAAGCGCAACACAATCTTGCCCTTATCTACACCAAGCTTAGCCCCCGTGACCAACCAATGGCCCGGAACATCTTGCGGCCCCCTTGACATTTCAGTCATGTCCACAATTTTTGCCAATTTGCTACTTTGGCTAGAACTGTCTCCTCTTTTATCATCAGATCCCCGGTCCATAGAACCACTAGTGGAAGCATTGGCGGGGCTGTGGTCCCATACCGATCGCCTTATTGTGCACCCTGGTACCTTGGAGAAGAGGAGTTTGAGGTGCAACACGCTTTTCGCACCGAAGTCCCAAACCCCGAGTTGGGCCCCAGTGACAATGTGGACCCCGGAGAGATCTCCGATAGATGTCTCGATGTGCTCGATGGGTGAGGTGCTGACGTGGGAGAAGTTCTTCCACTTGATGGGCTCGAACCAACGGCTGTCCTGCTCCTCAGGACCTTGCCACTTGGGTGCCCCGATGGCCACATGTGTGTCCCAGTGGGGTTGGAGGATTTTTGGAAGAGAGACAAGGTGTTGTAAATGAACAGCAAGCCGGTTTTGCTTGATGCCTTCGAGGCTGAGTTTAAGCCCAGTCACTGGTTTACGTCCAACTGCTACCTGCAATATTACAAGCCCATTTCAGACACAAGAAGATGAAGATCTTGCTATTTCTTTCAAATTACTTGTAACTTATCTAGCTATTTATTGAACTAGGATGATCAAGCAATTGTACTTTACCTACAGGAACAACATAGATATAGCAATCAAAAGAAAATCTCCAACAGCAAATCCAAACAGGTTAGGATGTTTGGATCACTTTTTATGTTTTAATATTTTTGCTCTCTTATCTTGAAAAGCTATAAGGCAATAGAAAGTCAGGTGTTATGAGAAGGTACTTAAATAAGAGGAGTGGCACCTAATATCATGATAATAAGTAGTACCTAAGGAAGAGGAAGAGGAGTGTAGTCGAAATGTGGATATTAAGATGGTTGTGTGGTACAACTACTACACATAGGATTCGATTTAATAAATTCCATCAATTTATAAAGTAGCAACGAATAAAATAGTTTGTTCACATGTAAAGAAGACCAGTCGATGTAATAGATAAGGAAGGCAATAAAATTACTATAATGGCACTTCTAGGGGGAGGGAAAGGCCTAAACTAACATGGAATGCGGTTGTAAAATGGGACATGAGCTTAGTACATGCATTACGCGGCCCTTGACAGGGAAAATTGACAAAATTTGATTAGTTTGCTGCGATTTGGTAAACTTAGAAAGCTCAAAAAAAATTGCTCAAAAGCTAACTTTTAAAAAGCTGGATTTAAGATGCTTCTGTGAAGCTATCCCTTTTTCCGGAAAATATATAGTAAGTAGTAATTAAAATAAGTTTCTTTAACTGGAAATTTAAGGTATTCTACCTCATTATGCATGCATAACTTGGGAAAGACCTCAGCCGAGAAAAACGAAACATCATCTATGCCTTGAAGAAATGTCACATGCTTACTGAGTATAGTGACATTCATCTTTCTTTACAGAAAATGCAGGAAGATACTTTCACGCTAGAGTGTTAAGACACATTGCAGTTTTTTTCCAGGAGATGAAGCTTGCAAGAATATACAATCGAGAAAGGCAATCCACTCTATGTTCAAAATTGACTTTCGCAGCAAAAGCTATACTACAAACAATTTTGGAATTTAAAAGTACAGTCCATTGCACATAGTATTATCTCAAAAGCATTCTAAATTATAATTACAAAACATAATTGACAAAGAGGTACAAGGAACCATGCAAATACCTGATCTGGACTTATATAAAGCTTGGGACCCATCAAACTGAACTGGAGGGATGGACAAACAGGCTCCTTTCGTTGGAGGTTACTCTGTTCTGGCGCCCAAGCTTGAGTAATTTGAAAATCCAAGAAATACTGTAAATCTTCAATTGGAGGCTTGTCTAAACAAGACATAATAGACAATCAGCTACAATTTACTACAACAGAAGAAAGCATGTACAATGCCTGTATTTGATGTAAACAACATATGTGACTTAAAAAACCTAGAATTCCTTTACTGTTTAGGATATCAGCACATTCAAACTTAGTGACTCTCACTATTCCAGAAACAAGCTATGGTTCAAAGTAGTACTAGAATCAATGAACATAAATTAAATTTTACCATAAGGAACTTAATCTAGCCCACCATAGTATGAGTTCAACTCCATAAACAGTTAGTATGCCATGAAAATATGAGTTCGAGGTCCATAATAATCTAAATGTAGTATACTTCCATTAAAAATGAACATGCATGAGTTTTACCAAGCTTATTTGCAGATATAGCGGAAACTCAGAAAAGTACTCCACTAGAAACTTGTATTTGACTGTTGCACTCCAAATACCCGTTAATTGAGGTTGTAGATTTGCAAAAGTACAAGCTTCAAAGAAATGTTTATATTAGCACTCATGAGTCATAGCATACAAATACAGTTTCAAGTTTTCTAGGACAGCAAATCGAAAGGAATTTTCCAGGTAAATGGTCAGTGAGATCTACCCAAAATACAGTTTCAAGTTTCAAGTTTTCTATAAATCCTCGATTGCAATGTATCCAAAAAAAGATGAATGAAAAGTACACCTCAAACTAGTAACACAGGTAAATGTTAAGTGAGATCTTACACTCCAAATACAACTCAATTGCACGGGCCAAATACTTTATTCCAGGCCCCCCTTCGAGAAGAGAAACGATAGGAGTAAATGTCATATTAATCACATCGGGTGCTATTTGTACGGTCTCCGCCCATTTGCCATGGCTTTGCTCAAGATCATCACCTCCTCTTCTTCGAAAAATGACTGTAACATCCTGCATTCAAGAGATCCGCATTTCACTCATTTACGTACTAGAATAGCAGGATTTATAACCCGTATATTACGAATCGATACACGAAGAGGACAATTCTATTGATAGGGTGATTCGCTGGAAGCACAATCCATATTAGAAAAATATGATTTGTGATAACTTTTTTACTTTTTATTTTTGAATGGAATGATTTGTGATATCTACCGGACGATTCGGATTGATACGGGAAAAATCAATTCGCTTCATCTACATGTTATACTTGTTTTGAAGTCATCAAGCGAGATTGAAAAATGGAAGTGTGCTGGAAGTTCTACACATCATTCTTCAGCAGCAGAATTTTTTATAGTAAACAGGATATGCTTCTGAATATAACATGTTCTCCCCATGGCTTTGGTTGGAATTTGGATCACGGAATTGTGGAGGGATTAAGAAAGGGAAATGTAATAACATATGTATTTGGCTTCTTCACTTCATTACCTTTGAAACTTTTCCATACGTTTTTCGACCCCTACATATCCATGCATAAATTGATGATCCAAACACAACCTATGGTAATTTTAAGATGGAGCATGGATACAATAGACAGATCTGAACTGTCATCAGATTTACCAGAATGACTGAATCGAACATCTCAAAAGAAATGCTAGTTTGGTTGTCACTTTAAAATAATGATTCGCAAACGATTTTCGACAAACCATTTTTCAAAAAAAAAATTCCCACCGCTTTTATATCGGATTCGTGTATGCTTTCTAGGGGCAATAGGTTCAGGAAATCTGAAACTTCTTTTTAGTATTCTTCTCAAAATTTGGTTGGTATTTAAATTTTTTTCTAGAAAACAGATTTAGCACTCAGTTAGGCAAATAAGTTTTCTGTGTTTCCTGAAAGCTGGAAGCATAGAAAGAAAACAAAAAAGGCAAATTGCACTCACACCTATTGTAATTTAAGTGATTTTGAATGGCACCCCGTCTACTATAAAAGTAGAGACATGCACCCATGAACTGATAAAGTGAAGTGAAAATATTAGTATTTCCATTTTCTACTAACAGAAAAGTGGAACTTTTTTTTTTCCTTTTAATCTATTTTTCTGACCTGATACATATTTTAAATGCCTAATGAGAAAGTGGGTTTGTGTAGGTACTATGCAGCATGCACTTTGCCTTGAAAGTTGAAATATGTTAGGCATTTATAGTACGTCAATACGATTAATTTTTATTGTAACACATTATTTTATTACTGTTAAGTATTAACGCCCATTAGTTTTACCTCCTGGATTGATTTTCTTGGTGAACACCTTTTATGGTTGTTAAAGATATTTGGTGACTGAGGTTACTGGCAAGATTGTAGTACGTACTTAGGTGATAAGAAATAGCATTATTTCACTGATATTAAGTAAACGATTGTCAAGTGATTAATTTCTTTTATAAAAAATTAACCAGAGAGAATCATATCATTAGCATAGTAAATAGGATCTTCAAGCACAAGTATTCAGTGATTATGATACAATTCTTTTTGTGCTTAACTGTTAACACTTGAGTCTCATATCTTGAAATAAGTATTTTGGTTGATTAGGAGGCATGATAAAAAAGAATAAAAGAAGCACGAACATTTTATGCCAAAAAAAAAAAAGATAAGTGAAAAAAACAAACATTTTCCAATTAATACTAACCAAAATAGTAACAATTCTAATAGAAATACCAACAGTCTCACTTAACTGAGAGTTCAGGGGGGCATGTGTTCACTTTAAGTTTGCAGTAGACGGGGTGTCGTCAAACATGCTCAAAGTACCAGGGGTGAACGTGTAATTTGCCCAAACCAAAAAGGTAACAAACAGTCCCTAAGCTTTTGACAAAAATTTTGGACAGTGCCGCTATACTGACCTTGTCCTTGTATTTTATTGGGGCAGCGGACTGGCTTTTCGAGTCCGAGAACCTCTGATCTCCAATGTCTTTCACATAATTTTCAATGTCTGCTGCTGATAAAGGAGAAGACTGATGCTGCCTTATATAAACTACATCTCTTCCACCAATCGTTGCAGAAGTAACAATATGGGTGCCATAGGTTTCAATAAAGCTGAAAACAGGAAACTACATGTCAGAAACCACAACTTAAATCTGGTAAAGTGCAAACAGAGTGCGATGACAAATTTTCTCTCCTCAGGTTGCTTCACTCGCACCTCAAAGTCCTGGGACCTGCGACCTTCTTAGTACATACCGTCTTCCTAAATTTTCATCATAGTCATGATGCAGTAGGATTTGAGGGTATTGTTATCATTTTAGCGTCTTTAGTGTTATTAGGGTTTTGAGTCTATAGATATGTGTCTAGTATCCTCATTAGGTAACTTTTGATTATTGAACATATTGAAATATATTGATTGAGACTTTGTTTCTCTCTCTACCCTTAGGGTTTATCCCTTGATTGGGATTTGCTCATTTCTTTTGAATCTTGATTTCCCCTTGATATTATGGTTGCATCATTTTGAACCTTCAAACCCTGAAATCGACTGTCCTAGTTCTAAATCACTCCTAAAATCGACTTGTACGACTTTGTCTCTCTAAATCGAACCCAGAAACACCAAAATTGAAGCCTATTTTGTTGACTCGAAGGCTGTTCTACCTGATTCGAGTCTTCTCGAGCCCTAAAATGTCAAATCGAGCACCATTCACACCTCATTCAATTGATTCAAGCCTGATTTGAACCGTAATACACCGATTCCGAGCACTCTAGAATGTCAAATCGAGCACCATTCACACCTCATTCAATTGATTCAAGCCTGATTTGAACCGTAATACACCGATTCCGAGCACTCTAGAACTGAACCCTAATAAACCCTTTTCAAACACGATTCAGCCATTTCCGCACTGGAATCACTGTTTCGGCACTCAAAAAGCAGAACAAGGTTCGAATAGTCTCCGACAGACTTCGAATCACCAGAACAGGTCTCGAAACATTGTAATAGCCCCGAGTAATCCTCCTTCAGTACTCGATCAGTGTTGTTTGGCCATCAATCTGCCTTTTTGGAGCTCAAATAAGTGATTTCGAGCTAGAACCAGTGATTTCAGCCTTCTATACTGCGATTACAGGTCAGATTTCAATTGGGTATGTCTAGTTTGTTACCATTAGTCTCGGTTTACTGCAATTTGTGGTGGGTTCGTCCATATTTGGAGTCTTTAGCAGTGATTGCTTGTGATTTCTTGAAGTTTGGGGGTTCCAATTGATTGGGTTTTGCATGATTGAGGTTGAATTGATTGTTGGAGTTGATCTTTGGTTTTGAAATATGGCTTACAGCGGTAAAGGTGGAAGAGGAGGTAGAGGTAGGGCATTCATGGTGAATAATGGTGATGGAATTGACAACTTTGGTATTCAAAATCATTTTAGGAACGAGATTGAAGAGTTGAGTACACAAATTGCTACCTTGAATGATAAGGTGCAATTATTGTTGTTGAAAAGACGACTTGCTACCTTGATTAAGAAGATGCATCATTGATTCTCATAGTCAAGCTAAGTCTAGTATTGACTGCAGGGGGAGAACAACATTGGTGATAACCTTGTTGAATCTTATGGACCCTTCAATCGAGACAAGTTTGAGGAGGAGACGAACAACAATCAGGATGTGTTTGAAGAAGCAAAGGAACATGGTTATTTCAAGGGTTTCCCATCTTTAACGAATATTTAAATGAAGAACTTGAAGGTGTTCTTGAAGGTGATTGTGTATTTAAAATTGAAGATGAGTATGAAGATGTGCTCATCTTTGATGAGTCTCCAAATGAAGGCTTTGGAGGTGATTTGAAAGGAATTCACTAGTATGATGAGCATCCTAGCGAGGACAAGGATATTGGTGATGATGTTCTTCCTAAGTTTGATGAGTCTCCAGATGAAAGAGTTTGAAGATGAGGATTTTAAGACGAGTGGAGAATTAGAAAATGTTCCTATTACGACGAGTTTGAAGAAGAGTATAGTGTTGATAATGAAGTGGGAAGACTTGTTAATATGATCAAGAAATTTTCCCTATAGCATGGCAAGAAAGCAAGGAAGCACAAGAAGAGGAGAATGGAGTTGGTGTGTTACCAAAGCCGGAAGAGGTTGCTTTTGATGTCCCACTTGTTTTAGAGGATTTCATAGAGGCAAAGCTTCATAGTCGCTTCCATGAGATGCCTCTTGAATTGTCTTTGCTGCAAGATGTTCAAGTTTGTGATGTTGTGGTGCCCGGACAAATTCCAAAGTTGCCAAAAGAGGGTGTAGATTACTTGTGCTTGATGATCCTTTGGGTATGGTTTTCACTCAAGCAAGCCTTGGCTATGAAGTGAAGTTGGACTTTTTGTACATCATGTTAGATGGTTCTTGGTGTCATGCGTTGGGTACAAGTGTGATGGCCTATTTTTATGATGTGATTCTACACAAGAGACATGGCAATGGGTGGTTTCTTGGCACATAAGTATGGACGCGGTGGATAAATACAAAAGGAAGCTCATGTTGAAGATTGGTTGTGTTAAGGGTGACGCGTTGATGAAGGAATGCAGCAGCAACATGTCTAATTTGAAGCTGCACAATAAAAACTTTACATTGTCTTTATTTTAGTGTCTTGCGTCATGTAGTCCAACTTGAGGACAAGTTTTTCTTTAGAGGGGGTGTATGATGCAATAGGATTTGAGGGTATTATTATCATTTTAGTGTCTTTAGTGTTATTAGGGTTTTGAGTCTATAAATATGTGTCTACTGTCCTCATTAAGTAGCTTTCGATTATTAAACATCATGAAATATAATGATTGAGACTTTGTTTCTCTCACTACCCTTAGGGGTTTATCCCCTTGATTGGGATTTGCTCATTTCTTTCGAATCTTGATTTCCCCTTGATATTTGGTTGCATCAAACCACCTCACCTATACCAATCTTTCACACTAACAGTTCCTATCCTAGCAAAGGTATAAAGTGACATCCACCTACCACGTGTAACACTCTTAGGGTGTGTTTGATTTGCTGGAATGGACAATGGAATGGAATAGAAATTCCAATGAAATTTTATTTCCATGTTTGGTTTGCAAAAAATAGATGGAATACCAATTCTAGATCGAATCATTATTCCTCTAAATAAGGGAATTTCCATTCCATAAAAAAACTTAAGAATTCTAATTCCATTGCTTTTTCTGATCCGAGAATTCCATTCCTTACCAATACAACACCCGGGGCCGTTGCACCTCTTCCACCAATAGCCTGCCTCCATCTCCATCACATCGGTATCTCAGTTCGAAGATTGTGCGGCAGCCCTCGAAGTCAGTTTTCCCATTTGTTGAAGGAAGAAGGTAGTATAGAAGTTATATTGGAGTGGTTGGGGACGGAGGAAGGGCACGGTGGAGAAACCTGTTGTAACCACCGGCGGCGGCAGTTGTATGATGGAGTACTTGATCGATCTCAGATGCGGCTCTCTCTCTCTCAGATCAGTCTATGTTTTGATAGCTATTTTTTTGATTTGTCTGTTCGAAAAGCTGATTTCTTTAAACGAGGAATATACGGATACGCGCACGCGCGTATAAATGCTTTTGGATTTAGATTGGAGGGAGCAAAATGATGATAATTCTGAAAATATTCTGATATTTTCTTGAAAGGATAAAATTCTCCCACTCATTCTGAATGCTCTCTCTCTCTCTCTCTCTCTCTCTCTCTCTCATATTATGATTTCAATTGATTGTTTTTTTGTAGGATGTTTTCCTTTTTAGGAGTACTTTTGTTTTGGTTAATTGGATCCTATGAAGCACCGACACTTCTAGGGGTCGCCGTGTCCACGTATTGGACACGGGGACACGGCGACACGCGTGTCCCACGCGGGGACACGTATTGGACACGCCACGTGGCGTGTCCCTTAAATTAAATTATTTTTTGGAAGGGGACAATCGGGGGACACGGCATGGATACGCGTGTCCCCCATATACACACTCTATCGTTGTGTATATGTATATATATGCATATATATATATGGATGTATGTACTGGTATATATATTTCTGTTGAGGGTGTATATCTTACGTTATGTGTGTACGACTATATATACTAGTAATATCAGTGTAGATATCTTACATATCAAAAGAAAAGTGTATATATCTATGTATATATATTGTTATTGCATGCATATACGATTTATTTATACATATAATTATTTATTTATTCATTTATTTTTGCCGTGTCCCCCGCCGTATCCATGTCCATTTTTTAGAATTCACATGTCCCATGTCCGTATCCGTATCAGTGTCCGTATCCGTGTCGGTGTCCATGTTACATAGATTGGATCAGATTTTTACCTCTAAGTCTAGAAAAGAGACATTATGAAATTCATGTCCTTAGGAGGACAGTCTAGAAAAAGGTAAGAGTAACTTACCTTAATGGTAAATAATTAGTCTAGAAAAGAGACATCTAATTACCATTAAGGTAAGTTACTCTTTTTTAATTACCAGTAAGGTAAGTCATTCTTTTTAAATTACCATTAAGGTAAGTCGCTCTTTTTTGGGGTTTAGGCACTTAGGGTATCATACTGTTTCATAGGATTTTAGAAGTTTAGGCACTTTCATATGGTTTTGAGGGTTTAGGCACTTTCATTAGGGTACCCTAGGGTTTAGGTTTTAGGGTGCACTTTCCTATTATAGGGTTTTAATGGTTTGGGCACTTTCATAGGGCACCCAAGGGTTTAGGTTTAGGCACTTTAATAGGGTACACTAGTGTTTATGTTTAGACACTTTTATAGGGTACCCTAGGGTTTAGGTTTTAGGGTGTACTTTCCCATTCTAGGGTTTTAGTGGTTTAGGCACTTTTATAGGGCCTAGGGTCTAGGTTTAGGCATTTTCATAGGGTACCCTCGGATTTAGGCACTTTCATACTTTCATACGGTTTGGGGAGTTGAGGAGAGAGAGAGAGAGAGAGTGGGATAAGCCCACTAAAAGAAAGAAAGAAAGAAGGAAAACTCCCGTAAATCGCTATATGCAGCTCATACGTGGACTTGCTCGTGCATTTTCAGATTGGACCCGAGTTCGTGGGAAGTAGATCTCCACAATTGGAGCAGCCCGTAAATCTCTCTAATTGGATTTGAATGCATCTGGAGCTATTGTTGGAGATGACGGTGGTTAGATCTGAGAACATGCACGGTGATGATTCCATTCTTGTTATTGATTCTTAGCCACAACCAAACGTGGGAATGAAAATGACTATTCCAATCTCAATTCCTCAATTTTCATTCCATTCCAATTTACATTACATTCCATTCCATCCAACCAAACGCAACCTTAATATGTTTAACAAATCCTAAAGTCCTAAAATATAATCAGATGGAGGAGCAGAAAGACAAAGGGCTCAAGCCCCAGACTTCATGCTTTGCACAGCTGAAGATTTTTTGTTTTTTATCCCTTTGGTAAGGCAAAAATGAAGTCATTTTGTCAAGGATTAAAAATCACATATGGGCCAGACTCGGGAATTATAAACTTGGAAATATCTGGCTGGACTCTTACACCCTCTAGATACCTAATGTATTGCCACATCAAAGCCAATTGAGTAACAATTAAATCTGGGATAAGGCAACCACTTCCCTATGAAAATGTAAAAAGCTTCTCATTCAGAAGAGCATAACATCGTCAATGTGCACATGCATATATGAGTGTCTGAGTGGGGGTCTGTGATGAAGGCAGAATGACACATTGGACTTTTCAAAGCAGAGTTGATCTGGTGAATTATTTACCTTGCCAAGGAAGCAGGATCCCAAGAGTAAGGTACAGCACGCTTTATTTCCTCGTTCAATATTAAATTTGATTTTACTAATTCAACCTTGTACAGGGGGATCACATGCCCGGTCATTGCAAGAGATTTTGTAACTGCTGCATCGAGTTGCCTGGAGCCAGTGAAATTGAACATGGCATTAAAGCTTCCGAGTGGAATAGGTCCTGAAATACTTGACTTCTCATTGAAGTATTTCGCCATCTGAAATATAATGGATAAGAATTATTAAGAACAAGGACTGGTCCCTTGAGTGGGTTTCAATTTCAGAGGCGCTAGTCCTTTCTCCAATAAAGAAAAAAGAAAATTAATAAACATACAGACATACTTCAAAAGTATACCAGATGATCATAATAATCAGTAATTATAAATCAGGAAATAGGTTGTAGCTACTACACAACCGAGGACAGAGCTAAGAAATTATCCAACAACTAAACCCAACACTAGAAGCCTGAAGAAATCAAATTTGACTCTTCTAATTTCATCAATTTTTGATTGGGAGCGAATTCAAGGTGAGATGGTTCTTATGATCGAGTATCCATAGAGCACCATGATCTCATTAGTTTTCAATGCTCCATCTGGTTGCAGAGACACAGAGTAAAAACATCTTCAGGCCTTATTTGTTTGGCCATATTAAATCATCAGATTGGATGATAAATCCATACCACATCTCATGTGTGCTTGGAACTTTTGCTGCAAGGATTAAATTTTCATTTATATGCGACCCTGCAAGTAACGGCAGACACAGAACCTTGGGGATTTGATATTGTTTATCCCCTCACTATTAGTCCAAAAAGAATTTGTTGTCCCACCAGTTAATATATCCCTCCACTGTTACTCCAATCAAACGAACGGAATCTAGGGTCATCCTATTGTCTTGCAAGTAAAGCGCAGTTACAGGATTCCATGAATAGTTGGAGTATGGTAGCATATACACAACGAATATCAAAGAAAAGGAAAAAGAAAAATCAACTATGACGGCCTCAAGTTCTATCATAACTTCAATACAGGAAATGAATTATTACCTCTGACCCCTATACTTGTTCCTTTTTCAATATTCTAGACATCTTGAGAAGGCATTTATGTTTTTCATTTTACTCTTTTTAGATGATTTTGAAAAAACTGTATACACATACTACGGATCTCTTTTGATAGGTGGCAAAAATCTAAATTTCTTTTTTTTACCAATATATATAGTTTGCTTGATTGGAGTGAAAAAAAAGGCCAATAAAATGAAACGCAGATTGTTTCACTTAAGAAAGTAGAAAAACTAAGCCCAAAAGAATGTGAACCCAACTCCAGTCCTCCACTCAAGACAATACATTGAACTTCCCCAATTCTGATTACGTCTTTAAAAGGGACAGTAGGCTAGGATGATAGCAAAGGCAGATGAAGTTGGTCAGTGTGATAACTGCTCCCAGCCTTTAAAGGGGAGACAACTCAGTGGTTGTCTGATCTTACCTCAAATAATAACCCAAGTAGAGCTTTAGTCAAAATTGAATATTACCAGAGACCTCATCAAAATGAAATTAGGATTCACGATTGTCTCACATTGAATACCTTTGCAATTGATAAGCAAGACTCTGAGATTGAAACAAGACGTGAATACAGATACAAATTAAAATCCTAGACAAAGATTAGGATCGGGAACCCCAATCATACTGAAAACCGAAATTGGATTAAAAAACCTCCGAAAGCTCACCCCATTCCTTGACTCAAACCTATATCAATTTGAGTTTTACTCAACTTTACAATGGAGACTCAACTGTTTAATCAAATTTCAGAAGGCTATTTCCTTCCTTTCCAATTTACAACCACAGAATTAATGAAGCTTCTACCAAAATTTATACTTAGATTTAGATTTGCCCATTAGGGTGCTTATATCAAATGAAGCTTTTACTAGAAGTATGAGTATCTGGAGATGCTCTTCTCTATATCTGCAGCGGAAAATTTTAAGAAGAAAACAAATGAACATCAACAGAAAATTATTAGTAACAACATTCTCTTTCAAGTTTTGAGACATGTCCAAAATTTCATCAGAGTATCAAACCCTAAGCAAAACAAGGAAACAACCCCCAGTAATACCAATCCCAACAATCTATTCTAATATATAAAGGGAGAGCACCAGTTTGGTGTAACCCGATTTTGAAGCCCTGTCACAAAAGTAATTTCCTTTATTGCCCTATTAAAAAACTTGTCCCTCAATATTACACGTAAAAAAAAAAAACTGCCAGGATAAGGATAAGAACGTAAAGCCACACCAACCCCAACTGTCATACCCTCACGTTCTCCCTCTCTTTCCCATTCACACACAAATCAATCCTCCTCTTTCCTCACATCGAACAAAAGAAAAACCGTTTCTTCAAGGTACTTCCTATGGCATTTCCTTCTTCCTTTGTTTGTTTGTATTTATCCTTTCTAACTATTATTGCCTTCAATGATCGGGGCACATGCGATGCATGAGGAAGTCCAACTTTGATAAATAAATAAAAAAACCGAATGGTGCACACTGCACACGCGATCTAACAAATTATCAATGTTCGACTTGCACACGCAATGCGTGTGCCCCAACCTCTATTTAAAGAATTGCAGAACGAAAACAGACAAACAAACAATAAGTGGAGCACCACGACACAATAAACCAACCAGGAGGACGGGGAAAAAAATCGACATAATGATTTAGACACCAGGCCAAGAAAACAAAAACCCAGAAACAAAATTCACCAATCATAACAGTAGAATTGACGAACTAAACGAAAACCCATAGGAATATTTGAGCACCAGAGCACAATAAACCAAACTAGAGGGAAAAAACAAACAAATAATGATTTGTGCACCAGAGCAAGAAAACAAGAAACCCAGTAACCAAATTGATCAGA
Source organism: Vaccinium vitis-idaea (assembly GCA_963854785.1). NCBI lineage: Eukaryota > Viridiplantae > Streptophyta > Magnoliopsida > Ericales > Ericaceae > Vaccinium > Vaccinium vitis-idaea. The sequence goes on along the minus strand of OY978224.1, from coordinate 16,275,052 downwards.
AACCTCACCTCATGAAAGCTACAGACGGGGATTTCCTCAGTGGTCCTCTTCCCAGTAGAAGACTCAATATCAACTGATACATTTGGAACAACAAGGCCATCAGAAACTTCAAGATCCCTTGTTTGATCTTCATCAATATGAACCAAACGAGACCCAGGAGCCCCTTTACAGTATAAAAGCCTGATATCAGAAGTGACATCAAACCCTCGACCAAGTGCTTGAATTGAGTTGCAGAGAGTGGTGAATAGAGCATCTGAGATTGATGAGCTGTTTCCCGTTGATGATGGGTCTTCCATGGAAAGATCCTTCATTGGGTAGAGGGAGAAACAAGGAAGGATTTGGAGGGATTTGGAGTGATAAACATTAAATTAAGTATTACAATGTTAGGTGGTGCTGGAGTAGTTTGATTTGATTTTGGTTTGGTTTGGGTTGGGTTGGTGGTGGGGAAGAGGTTGGACTTTTGGACTGTTTCTTTTACATCGTTGAAGGCAACATGCCTTTTGACTCTAATAATAATGATGATTATTCCAACGCGTTCTGTGATGTTTATGGATTTGAGTTGACTGGTCTTCTATTTCATCCTAAAAACAAAAAATAACACCAAATCCTTTTTGACCGAGAAAGATCATTCCATTAACAAAAGTCATTTTGTTAATTTTTGGCATACCACTTCCAGTCAGGGCTCTAGGAATTTTAAAAAATCCAATCCTCCACTTTTCGGATTGAATTTCGACAATCTGAACCGTCTAATGTGTTTAAAAGGTGATTTTAAGGGTTACAGCGTGAAATCAACAAAAAAAATATCGGGAAGGGCTTGATCCGAGCAGTTTTACATAAAAATGAACATATACAGTTTTTATGAAAAATTGCTCGGATCAAGCACTTCCCGGTATTTTTTTTTTTTGCTAATTTCTAGTTGGAACCCTTAAAAACACTTTTTAAACACATTGGACGGTTCGGATCGTCGAAATTCTATCGGGATCTATGAGGTGCGGATTTTTTTAAAATCCGGGAGCTTTGACTAGAAGTAAATTGGGGGCATATGCTAAGGATCATTTAATAAAAACTACACTCAATTGTATTGGAAACGGAAAAAATAGTTAATTCATTTGGCAATTTTGGGTTATAGACCAAAACACCTTTTACTTTTTCTTTCCCTGCATTCTTATTTCGTTTGCATTAATTTTGCCATTCTCATTCTTTTTTCTGAACCCGTTGCTATTCAACTACCACATGTAGGCATGCATACCCAAAAAAAATTAAAAAATGAAAACTTTCACCAGCGTAACTATTGCAATAAAGAAAGAAGAAAAGCGAAAAAGCGGGCTACAAAAGTGGCGGAACAAGATTTTAATCTGAGAGCTTGACTTAAAAGAATTATTTTCATTTAAAAAAATGTAATCGATATATGGTGAAGCTTTTGCTTTACATTAGAATATGTATAAATCTTATTTTGTATTGACAATGCTATGCCTAGTTGTGTATTTCTGTTTTTGAAAGAAATTTAAAAATTACATTATGATAATAAGAAAATACTAAATTATTATCAACTACACAATAAAAAAAATACTAAATTTATAAGGTGAGGAAGAGGTATAAGGAGAGTTGCCTTTAAATCTTTTTTTTTTTTTTTTGGTTTAGATCATTATCAACTACACAATAAGAAAATACTAAATTACTCCTTAATTGTACATTTAATAGAACTAAATAAATTACAAAAAATGGGGATTTACGCATGAGGTTCCTTTTTCTAAGTTAAGTCAAAACAAATTTAGGAAGAAAACAGGAAACCCACCCTACTTAACTGAAAAAATAACATAAAAGAAAGAAATGCACTTATCAAGTCATCTTTAGGGCAAGACAAGATATATAAACTACTCTCTATTTCCTGCACATCAAAACAGTATGCATAATAATCTACCACGATTCATATATTTTTTCCGGATAGTGCTGGGCGTACAGACTGGTTTGTACAGAAAACGTACCGATCGCGTTCGGGGACCCACTTTTGGGTCCCATTGGTTGGAACGGTGGGACTTTGGTTGGAGCACTTCCAACCGTCCGATTGAGCTGATTTTTTGTGGGGCCCCTTGGAAAAATGTTTTAAGAACAATGAACGGTTCGGATCACTCGTGTGGGACCCAAAAGTGGGTCCCCGAACGCGATCGGTACGTTTTCTGTACAAACCATTCTGTACCAGTATCTTTATCCATTTTTTCCGCACTTGTTTGAGTTGTTTCTCCGATTTTGAAAAACAAACCTCCATATATGATGTCCATAGGTAGAGTTATTGGCTGTTCAAGAGAACCTATTCCCTCTTTTATGGTTACTGGGTACTTCCCACTTACCTTGTTTCACGAAAAACACGGGAATCATGGGAAAACTTCCCATTGATCTTCAAAATCGTGTGCTCTCATGTAAATTTAGGTGGCAATTCACCTTAATCTAATTGGTTTGCCTAACTGACAAATTTATAACATATTTTTACTTCTAGGCCTAGGAAAGGTATCTAATTATCACTAAAGTAAGTCATTTTTTTTAATTATCATTAAGGTAAGTCATTCATTTTTGGCACCCTACGATTTAGGTTTAGGCACTTTCATAGGGTTCCCTAACATTTAGGCACTTCCATACGGTTTGGGAGTTGAGGAGAGAGAGAGAAATTGTGCCCATATAGAGTGGGTAGAGAGAGAGAGACGGAAAGCTGGTGGGGCGGTAGTGGAGTTGCCCGTGCATTTCAAAGTGGGGGTTGGAGTTGGTGGTAATTTGCCAACAAAAGCTTGACCGGCCGGGAAATTCTCCAATTTATAAATACTTGGGCCGAGCTTCATTAAAAATAATTGGGCCGAGCTTCATGGACTTATATACACTTAGACTTATATACACATTGACTTGTATACTTCCAACAAAATAAATAATTGGGCCGAGCTTCAGTAAAAATTAATTGGGCCAAAACTAATAAAATAAAATTAATGGCTGCAGCCATTAATTTTACAAGGAATTTAGCCCAACTTGGCCGAAAACAATACTTTTCGGCCCTTTAGGAAAAAATATCAAATTTGGGTGTAAACATCACTAAACACTCACCTGCATATGTGTAGCTTGTACATGGTAGTAGAGTTTTTGTACATACTAGTGACTAATGAGCTTTTCTAATGTCTCAAAAAAACTCACGTATATATGCTGGTTCCTTTAGAAACATAACTGTTGCAGTAGAAGATATTAGAAGCAATTGAAAAGGTATGAAGAAGAAAAACATGGGGAGAGGAGATAGAGCTCAAGCCGTGATTCTAATAAAGGTCGCAACGTCATCAATCGTAAAACTTATGGTGGCCAAAAGCTCTTTAATTGATGACTCTTTTGCAGAATCATGCATATTTCCACCAAACTTATATTCAAAGGAGGTTTCGTATGAGCGACATGTAACCCGTCAAAAATATAAATGTGACAGAAGAAATATGAGTCGACATGCTTATTTCCACCAAATGTTCGGTCGAAGTGTACACAATCTTATCCAGACATCCGATCATTAAGATGAAAAAAAGTAAAAGTTCAAATTGATTATTAATTATCTTCAAAGAGAGATGCTGAAGGTACCGATTAGTAGGGTACAAAATTACATACAGATCATGTGTCAGGCCCATTAAAGGGTCTTACACAGATTATCTAGTCCATTCAATAATTTTAAAATATCTTTTGGAGCAACCCCGTAAAAAATCAACTCAATTAAATATTTGTAATGCTTGATCCAAACTTTCACTTTTTCATTCCGAAATAAGGATCTTTAATTCTGAATGAAAATTGAAACATTAGATCAAGCATTTAAAAAAATTAATTGAGTTGATTTTTTATGGATCCACTCGAAAATATATTTTTCAATTGTTTAATGACTTACTCCCTCCAAGACTAAAAAAAATTAGTTCTCCGTCACAATAATTTTTTTCCAAAAAGATAATAGAACAGATGTTGATCTATTAATTTGTGCCCAAAAAAAATATTTTTTTCTTGACAAAAGTCTATTTTTTTTTAGTCTTTAGACTCCGTGCCGGATAAATCATATGTGTGTGATAAGCCCCAAAAAGTGTAAATAATGGGGCTTATCTCGCTCATTTTGATCACACACACGCACATTTTTGTTACTTTATACGATTGATTTTGCGCGAGGTTGCTTTTTGTTAGTTTCAGGTAAAATGGGAGAATAAGGCGTGTTTTGTCGGCACGGAATGTTCAAGGGATGGTCGAGCAACCGAGACCAAGTGGCACCCCTCACCGAGTCCCGGGAGTCAAGAATGAGGCATTGAACAAGGCCCGAAAAGCCCAAAAAGTCAAGTGAAGTGATGATCAAAGGAAGAGCAAAATGTCCATCAGAAGGTCTACATACTAGTATGAGTTATTTCCCATACCGGTATCCAGAGAGCAAAGTGTCCATCAGAATGTCTACACACTAGTATGGGGTTTTTCCCATACTGGTATCCAGCCTATTTTTCTGTAGATTTTTGGCCCAATCTCATCTTATTTCCAGGGGCATTTTGGAACTTTTGTACACGTAAAAGCCCCCAAACATCAAATTTTAGGGTTGTCTCTCATTTTCACCTTCTCTCTCTACCTCCCTTTCATGTCCTTTAGGTTTTGCTCCAACTTCTCTCTAGATTTGGAGCTTTTCTACTTAGTTTCAAGGTAATTGCTCTTCATTAATGTTGTCGTTCTCATCTTAATCTATCTTAAATCTTGTGTTTATTTCCATTTTCGTCATGTTTTCCTTAATCATGTTTTTCTCCTTGTTGGGTACTTTAAGCATATTTGAGTAGTAGTTTAGGCTTGGTCATGGGGTGAATATCACTCCATGACTTTGGTGTTTAATGGCTTCTCAATTTTTATGCTTATTGTGGGTTTGTGAATGGATAAATCACTCCTATTTTTGGTCTAAACTTAGAGTTGTTAACCTCTTTAATTGGGTGTAGACAAATCACTTGACACACACAATGCTTTGAGCTATGTCACTTTGGGTGTTTGACAAAATGTCTAAGAGAGTTTCTTTCCATTTACAAACCTCATTCTTGTGATAAAGATTGGTTTTCATTGGGTAAGTTATGTTTTATGTACCAAAACTAGGGGTGGGGTTGTTAACCTCCTTGATTATGTGTAGGCAAAGCTTTGTACCTTGCCACATATAATGCTTGGAGCTATGTCACTCCAAGTGTTTGTAAAAATGCCTCATAGAACTTATTCCATTGTTAAACCCAATTTCTAGAATCAAAATGATCTTCATTGTTAAATCTTCCGAGTGAGAACAAAAGGCTTTGTCTCTCACTCGAGTTATAGTTGAGAGCCATTGAATAATCTTAGTCATGGGTGGTATGAACCTCTAGACCTTGCCGCCTTTAATTTATAGTTTAAAACTTCATTTTCAATCGCATTAGAGGTAGAGAGTGAATTCCACAAACAAACCAAACCAAAAGGTTGGCCGTCCTAATGCCGAAACCCCTACCGTAAAGTAAACCTTTCACTAGCTCCGACCCTTTCCTGTGGATTCGACCTCGGACTTCCGAGTTATTATGCTACAACCAACCTAGCCCTACGCTTGGGGCGACGCTACTACGATACAAAGCTAGGTCGCAAGTAGTGTGGCACCCTTAATGGGCCTCATACGAGCATCTGTACATCATGTGGTCGGTACCCATAAAGGAGAGGAGAAAATGATTTGTTTTAAGCTGAAGTATTACTATAAACTAGCACCGGGCACTTGCGATGCACGTGCTCTGGTGGCCAAGAAGTTGTGTTGTAGATTGGGGAGAGTTACATTTGATGGTGATCAAATTATTCAAAAACACAAGTAAACCATAAGAAACTCAGGCATCATATATACAAGTATCTAGGCGTAGGTCTCTATAACTGGAATTTATAGCACAAATCACTTGACAATATCGATGTCCATGATGTTTAGTAGGAGTTTTAGAAATCATTCAGTACGTGATTATCTTGGTATAAGTATGTATGATAGAAATCTGTAACACAAGAGTTCCATATCAGTTGACTATGTCAATGTCGATGATGTTTAGTCAAAGAGTGTTCCTCAGCTGTGTCACTTTCACGTGGGAAATGAATTCAGTGGTCTGACCATCTCTCTAGTAGTTGAAGTTGTTTCTGTAGCGAAGGAGGAGCAAATGAACCGGTCCAGTAACAACCATACAAATACCAAATCATACTGATTTGTTATTAAAAAGACCCAAAATTTCAACACATCAAACACATTTCCCATGCGGTACAATGCTATCAAAGGCTCTCATTCTCAGTGGCTTATTAACTAGGACACTGAAACAACTTTCTACTTGAATAGAAAGGGGAGAGGTGAGAAACATAAGGCTAACCTCATAATTGGAAACTTTGACTATGGCTTTACTTAGTAAACTAAATATGAGCCAGCTTGCTTACCCACTTCAATCACTCTTAACCTAAAACTTTGGCAATGGCTTTGCTGAAGGTTTTTATATATTTCGTTAATTATATCCTTTTTTTTTTGTTTGGAAATATTGATCCCTTTCTGTTTTATATCATGATTTGGCTAATATAATTTTTGAAAACTATTACCAATCCTGGTCTCTGATAACAAAGATGATGGGGAAGGGTAGATAACTATGAATTTTCCCAACTAATAACATTTTACCATTTGTGATTTGTATTTATATCCCTTTCTTAAGTTTTCCCTTCAGTTTCCCAACTCAACCGTACAAGTAATTAAGGTTGGTTACCCACTTCAATCACTCTTAACCTTGACTAATACTCAAGTTATCAACCAAATGATTCTCGTTTGTGGAAATCTTTCTCGCATATCTAGTTAAGACAATGCTTCAGCAAGGTTTTCAAAACACATTCTATATCACTTCCTACATATTTTAGTTACAAAAACTTGTCATGTAATTTAAACAACCAAAACTTCAACGGATCAAAAGATGGTAGAGGAAAAGGCATGAATTTTTTTTATCAACTTTGGAGCAGTTGTACAAAGTCGAACCCCCAATTGTCGAGCATGTTTCAAATGCAGTTCTATTCCTAAAACATATGAGAATATAAGAAGGCTAAAGTTCACTGCGGAATTTAATGGAACATGTTGGCTGCCGCATGATGCTTGTAATAAGAATGCAATAGTGAAGCCCAAATCGAGGGCTGATTGCATTACAAGGGAAAAGGAAGATTCAAGAGCAAGGTTGGTTTTCACTTTCCCATTAATCAACTAGGTAGTTCTGAAACAAAACAGAGAGCATAAATGGAGTAATACCTTGATTGCAGAATGACTATTTGCGTTTGTATACAGCAATGACGCCGAAGGTGGGTCAGCTTGTGGGTGGAAAAAGGGAAGGCGAAGGTTGGAGGGCACAATATATATATATATAAGAGACCGGTGATCGGTCCAACCAAGTTTGAGGTGCCGCAAATCAGGATGGCCACCGCTTGGACGACCAATAAAGAAGTAGTTGAGTTAACCTCACGCATTTTTTGCGGCTGGTTTGTTTCCATTCAGCTTGTGAGGGGAAGGCGTCGAGGCGGTGCATTGAGGCCGTGAGAAGAAGGCGTGGAAGACCAAGGTTGTTTTTTATCTGCTGCATATGCTAGTTGTGGGGACGTAGATGAGATACATTTGAAAGTGCAGGGTATTTTGGTAATTCAACTTTGGATGGAGAAACATGAAAGTGGAGAAATATGAAAGTCCGTCTTTTTATATAGATAGTAGATAATAGTAGTAAGATAATAACCGTGTTAATAATATTCTGTCAATACTAACACAAGAAGCCAAATCCAAAACCCTAAACAAGAAACTATGGTTTTGTCTTCGACCTAATTACGATCGCCGTCGCCTTAACGAAGATGGCAAGATTGCCGTCGTTGTCACCCCAGTCTCCCTCGCAGTCGTCGTCATCCCCCTGGCATTCTCTGTCACCCTCCCAGTCCGACTCACATTCTCTGTTGCCGAGGACTAGCCCAAGGGTTTGGAATACCCTAGGCCTACTCTAAAAAAACGTGGGAAACCACCAGTGTCTCCCAATAATCTAGTAGAGAACTGAGCAACAACAGAGCCTGCAACTCATCATTGAACTTCATTCCAACATTAGACAGCTGATTTACCAAATTCTCAAACTCACTGGAATGCACAACAATCAAATCTCCACCCCGGAGCTTCAAATTCACAAGCCTCCTCATCAGTAGCGCTTTATTCCGGGATGTTTTCAATTAATACATCTCCTCCAATTTTATCCACAGAGCGTAGCATGTGTCTCCTGAGCTACATGATGAAAATCCTCCTGTCCAATGCACTGACGGATCAATCCTACTGCTTTCTTGTTTATTCTCTTCCAATCTTCCTCTTTCGTATCCTTTGGTTTGACTGTTTGGGTTCCAAAGGATCGTACAAGTCTCTCCATGAAAGCATGTCCTCCATCTGAGGCTTCCAAATTGCATAATTAGTTGCCATCAATAGCACCAGAACATTCATACTAATATCTGACATCTCTGTGAATAAGATTGTCACCAAAAGACTGCCCTAGGAACTCCCAAAAATGATTCGATACTCCTCGAAAAGTTTTAAAGGAGTAAAATAAAACGTATCATCAAAAACCATACCAAATCTCCGCTAACCGAGCATGGGATTGAATCCGGGAAGTCAAATCAAGTCTAGAACCGGTCAAAACCAGGTTGGACCGGCCTAAAAACTGCCTTTGGTTGACCTGTCAAAATCTGGTCTGAACCGCTGAGATCCTCTAAACCAGCCGAAATTCCTCCAGAAAAACTGAAACACGAACCGGCTGAACTTTCTGACCCGACCCCTTGACCCCTTTGACCAGACCTCTGACCCATTTGAACCTTTTGACCTATACCGTGACCCTTTTGAACCTTATGACCCAACTCTTGACCCTTCTGACCCTATTAAACCGTACGGGTGAACGCTTTGACCCTTGCTTACGTTAGCCCTAGTCACCCTCAACCGTCTCGCGTGAGCAACACTTGTGCGAGTATATCTACCACACCTCACACGCAACCTTCCAACCTGTTCCAAGATCGTCTGAACGAGGGGAACACAGCTGTGTGCTCAAATCATGAAGTTGATCACTCTAGGTATAAGCCGTACCAATGCCACCTCTCGCCTCCACGCTCCGCCATTCAAACCGCGCGTACGACTCACTTTGGTGACCAAATCCGACTGCCCACCCACCGTTGTGATCGTCTCCGAGAGCCACACCTAACCCACTGATCAAAAACAATTTTCGTCAACTATTTTGTCCGACCAGAACTTCGAACAGTGCTCCAATGGCTTCCGAGTGATTATCCAACTGCTTCGTGCTATCCGGTGCTTCAACCTGTGCTCTGATACTAGTTTGTTTGCCCAAACACGCACCTCACTCACAAAAGTAGTAAAATCAAAGAGAAAACAAGACACACAATTTACATGGTTCTGCCAAATCGGACCTACTTCCACGGGGAGGGGGTTTTCACTATAATCCGGAGAAAATCCGAGATTATGTTACACACTCACTCTCAATCTCACAATAATGAAAAGCCTCACAATTCTCTCGTGTATCTCTCTCTCTCTCTCTCTCACTTTTGTCACACAAAATAAACAAGGCATATCCGAGTATATTTATAGAGTTAGAGTTACAATATAAAAACCATAATCCCTCCCTCCGAGCCTAAGCCCATCCGACCCACACGGGGTGGAATCCCAACATACCCAGCTCAAACCATTACACAATACAAGGCATATGCAATCAAAAAACAAACCAACAAACAGAAGTAAATAAAAAATAGAAAATTGACTAATCTGGACTCATAACTGGTACAACCGATTCATCTCGCTAAGTCACTCCACTGAGTTGGATCAAAAGCATCGAGTTGGACCGAGTTGACAAACCAACCGCTTCTCCGGGGTGAGAGCCAAGTTCCAAGTCTGGCCGCCTACGAATTTGAAACTTTATTGCGACAAAGAGGGCCAAAACACCCATGTTCAACCCTACGTCAGAACTTCCCCAAAAAAACCCATACTTGGGGGCGGAGAAAGGTAGGACAATGGGGGCTGGAGGAAGAGATGGTGTATGACGGTGGGTGGTGGCGGAAAATGTAAGGACCCGTAATTTCAAATGATTTTTTGGTAATAACATTGGGGAAATGTGAGGAAATGAAAATAGATTAAAGAGGGGTTAATGTGGAGTTAGAGAATGCACTTGGGTGTCTTTATAATGCATTAGAACCATGAGGGGTGTATGTGTAATATAGGGGTGTACATACACTTTAGTTAGGAGATTTTTTTTTCAAAAAAAAAAAAATCACTCTCTCTTCCTCTTGTTTGGCCGGCCATCTCTCCCTTGTTCTCTCTCTCAAAAACTCTTCAAAACCCCTCACCAAATCCACCCTCCACACTCAAATACTTCAACATCCAACCAAAGATTCATCTTTTCTACGTGTGATTTGAAGTCCGGGTCTCCGTGGTTTCGCTTGGAGCTAGCATTTTTCTGTTTGGGAGCTTCAAGAGCAAGGGTTTTCAATTTTCTACCCATTTCAAGAGCAATCTTTGAGGTAGGGGACACATTTCTACTTCCTCTAGTTGTATCTAGTTGATTTGTTGCATATACTTTGCTCTTGACCTTAAATTTCTAGTAAATCTTCCTTTCCACCATAAAAAAATAGGTTTTCTACTAAGTGGGTGCTTGATCTATGAATTTTGGTGTTTAATCACTCAATTGATACATGATTGATCCTTCCTCCATGTTTGGTTGTTGTTTGGAACCCTTAATTTGAGCTTAAATCATCATATTTGCACTTGTGCTGAATCCCCTCTCTTTGGGAAAAATCTGTCAAGTTTCCTTCAAAATCTGTCTCTTTTGTCTGGACAAGGGTTTGGTTGGTCCGGACAAGCCGTCTGCCAGATTTTCCATCACAATCTGTCCCCTTTGTCCGGACCTTAGTGGGCTTGGTCCGGACAAAGCCATCAGTTTACTCATAAAACTTTATTTTTGTTTCGAATCGTTCCTTGATGCTTGGTTTGTCCCCGTTGCTCATATCATCGTGTATTTGACTTCTAATCTTGGGATAACCCACAAATTGATTTTGGTGTCTTTAAAATGAGATTTTGACACGTGAAATGGTTGGACACGTCACGATACGAAATGGACACGCACCACAATGGGTCGTCTTGACACTTTTGATGAAAGTTGTGACTATTGGAAAGAAATACGATCCTTGAAAGTGTTTCGATGAATGAATTGCATTAAATGGATTTTTGAGAATGATGATTATGAATACTAGGGCCACCGTTCGGTGCGTCCCTGGCCATGGGTGCACGGAGCCCACGAAATCTGGCAGAGGGATTAATTCCCTATTAAAAACAAATGGATACTTTTATGAAATATTGGAAATGAAGTGTTTTATAACTACCATGGTGTTTTAATGAAAATTGGATATTTGGACACAATTTTGGACACTTGGGTACTTTGTGATCACTTAACACTTATTTTAGCTTCCTATATCATGCATTGCTCATTTCACTCTAGTCATTTCATACTCCGGTGTACTTATCATCTTTATACACCTAGGGTTAGTAGAATGGTTTCTCCTACTGGGCTAGTGAGCTCACCCTATCATTTTCAGGTAACCGGCAAGGACCATGAGCTGGATGCTTGGAGTATGAATGCATGCCATGAAGATTATATGATCATGAAGTTATTTTCTCATCTTCATACTTAGTATTATTGGAAGATGATTATGTAACTTTAATTTCTTCAACCTTTTGACAATATTCGACATATGTAATAACTTTAAATTATCTTGATACTTAAGTATTGGGGTGCGGGTACCCTTTGGTGAGAGACATGTGGAACTTGTATTGGAAGTTGTATATTTGACTTTGACTTTTCAACGGAGATATGCATGACTTTGACTTATCCTACGTGGATTATACTCTGTATTATGGTTATTAAAAATGAGGGCGTGACAGAAGATGAAGGCTGTGACAATGGGTGATGGTGGTGCAAGTGGGCTGGGCTAGCGGCAGAGGTTAAATGGAGAAGATCGACAGGGGGTTGAAAATGAGTGGCCGACAAGAAGAGGAAACCAGCGGGGGTGGGGCGCGGAGTCTGCAGCCCCACCCCCAAAACTCGGACAGAAGAGGGAGAGGAGAAAAGGTGTGAGGCCAAAAAAAAAACCGAAAAAGGAAGAGGCCGGAGAGTGGTTGAGCTAGCAAAAGGAGGGAGAAAACCCTAGGGAAGTCTAATTTTTAGAGAGAGAAAGTCTCTCTCAAGGCAATAGCATGCCTAGAAAACCTTCATGTTGAATGTAATGAAAACAACTAGAAAACCTCACCATCACAGAACCCATCACCACATGATTGGGCCTAAAGGCCCAATGGTCATTACAATTGTTTAGGCCTTTTTCTAAGTAAGATTGGGCCTTTTTTTTCTCTTTTTTCTTTTTTTTTTTGGGTAAAAAAGAGTCCTACTCAAGCCTATTGTGACAAAACATGGGAGTCCCCCCAAAATTTAGATTTTTTGGAGTGCCCTAAGCCCAGGCCTCTTGGGCCTAGGGCCTGGGCCGGCCTTGCTGCTGCCTTCTTCCCCCTCATATTCTCTGTCGTCACCCTAGCCTTCATCGCAATAACGGACCGAAGGATGTTTGAACCCGGGTGACCGCCCCTACCCAAATTTCAAAATTTGTTCAAAACCGTAGTAGTTTTTTTCTTACAAATGTCAAAATTTTGCAAGTCCGCCCAATGCTTTTTTAAAAAGTTTAATAAGTGTCCTCTTAAGATTATATGCATCTATGGAAAAATTTACCTCAAAATTTAATATTTATCTTTTAAAATTGGTATGTGGTACAATATTGTATCAATATGCAATTATGTATGTTTACATTCTTGTAATTGAGTAAAATGATAATTACCTACGATAATTTGTTGGTATGATTTTTCTAATTCTAACCTTGACTTTTCATACATCTCGAATCCTCAAATTATAGAATCCTAGAAAAATCCAGAAGATTTGAGAGCGTTAACAAAGTATTCTAGAATGGTCGAAAACTCTCTAAAGATTGAATAATGCTTGCGTCCTAAGATTGTATCTCAGAGTGCTTAACCCCAAGCGTAGGGCTATGGAATTGCTTGCAAGTATATAACTCGGTAAGTCCGAGGTCGAATCCACAGGGAACGGTTGTCTGGAGTGAAATGGCTTATCGATCTAAACGGTAATTTTTCAGCTGTAGGTAGCCAACCCTTTCGATTCTTGATTTTGGTGATCTTAAGACTACGGATTGCCAAATTAAAATTAAAACTTAAACTTGCTCTAATTTAACAAAGCAGCTCTGGCCAAGGTACACACCACTTATAACCTAAATATATCCATGATTCTCAAAAGTTTATACGATCAAGCAACACGGTAATTGTGCGCACTCTCGGAAAATTATGCCTTGTTTAGCCAAATTCTCTAAGGAGTTTGTCAGACCCTCAAAAGGACATCGACCTAAGTATTAAGAGTGCCAATTTTATTGTCGACGCAAAATCAAAGACCTAACACTTTTGAGTTCCGAAGAGGACTTCGACTTCACACGGACAAATAGTTAATTTAGTTTCCTTAATGGTGCTTGATATTAATTAAGACTCGATAGAAAATTGTTAAACCCTCAAGGTGACATTGATTTAAGCATTACGCGTGCCAGTGTTAGTGTCGATGTGAAATAAAAAACTTAACAACCTTGAGTTTTAAATCGATAGATTCGAGTCCAAATTAAACACAAACAAACTTTGATATCACGAGTGCGAGAATCATGAATCCACTTAGGCCATAGGGTGGTGATCACCCTAGGCCGGGCCTATAAAAACTACCTCTCCATTGACGAAGAACTCGCCAAGTCAAGGCTGAAAATTACACTAAACATAACGACTTTTTAACGTGATTAAAAAGATCGGTCTTAAGTGTGTACCGAGGAGATGTGTACAGGAGGGTAGACCAAAGGTGTCCTCCTTTCAACCTCAAAGGAATCCACAACTAAGACTAATCTTAGATTCGAGTTTGGTGTGAGAAACAGCCGAGTAGTTTGCGCATACTCACAACCAAACCTCAATCTCTAAATTAAGCGGATTTAAACTAGGAATTAAAATAACAGATAAATTAAAATGAACTTGGAAATGAAATCATAAAACTGAACTCTTTACAAACAACAAATAAGAACTTGAACTAAATTTCAGTGGCAAAAGAAATGAGCTCTCGACTCTTGGGCTTGAAAACTGGAAGGCAGAAGGAAAACATAAGAAGAAAGGAAAGACAGAAAAATAAACTAAGGGAGAGAGAGAGAATTCGGACAGAGAGAGGGACTAAGCCAACCTAAACTAATAGTACTACCTAAAAATCTAATACTGGTGACTTCCCCCCACATGCCATTAAATAGGCAAAGAAAAGAAACAAGAAAGGTAAAAGTAAAGAAAAAAAGAAAGCAAAAGTCGCCACTGATTGTTGCCACTTGCACTGACTTGGTCTGTGACGCTCTCGACTGATGTTCAAAACGGTGTCAGATTGGGGTGTAGGAACAATCAAATTTCTTCTTTTAATCTCGGGAATAAAACAGTATAACTCTTGTAATTTATGTGCTTGGCATGTGTTTCGTAGGGCAAAATCTGATATCATCCGGACTTCGCAATATTCATTTCCATTTATGAATTCCCAACCGCCCCACCACTGACTTTCTTTCCATTTGTTTATTTTATTTTATTGCATCAATGATTGCCAAGGCTGACTGGAAAATTATCCAGTGTGGCGCGTCACACTTCCACACAGCATCAAATGCACCATTTTTATCCCGTTTTCTCCTGAAACACTCAAAATACACCTTATGCACAATATCTGATAAGAATTAATAATAAACATAATAATAAGATCAAACTTGAGGACTTAGGCCCACTAATATTGACATATTTGTGTGCTTATCAAATAATAATTTGGACTATTTAAGAACAGTCTAAAATGATGGAGAATGTTCTAGATCTTTTTAAAAGATTCTAGGAGTGGAGGAACCTGAGTTCTAGAGGATTTCAGTATAATCTAGAAGATGGTAGAAGACTCCACGGTATGCTAGAGATGTGTGGAGAGTTTTAAAATATTGTGGAGATATGTAGACAGAAACATATATCCTAGGAGGATTCTAGAAGGAGAATTTGAGCCATTGAATGAAAATGATCCTAGCCATTTTATGGAAGAGGTGCATGGCTATAAAAGGCAAGAATGTGCTTCTTTGTGAGTATTTGTTTGTGTAAACCACTTTCGTAGGTGATAAAAATATTTTGGAAAATTGTACAATTAGCCCACTGGGCAGTCATTGAGGGGAACTCTTGCGTGCAAGAGTTAACTCTTTCGAGTAAAAGTCTTCAAAAAGTTGGAACTCTTACATGCAAGAGTTAACACTTCATGCAAGAGTCTTCCCAAATATTTTATATTCGCCCACTCAATAATGAACTCATGCGTCCGTTCTTTCTTCGTCGCCCTCTCATTCACTATCCCCTCGCAATCTCCTTCACCTTTGCCTTCGTTTTCTTGGTTGCCCCACCAATCTCCTTCTCATTCTCCTTCCCAATCGTCTTCTTCATCGACCTCCCCTTGACAGTCACCACCTTGGGTTATGTCAGTTCGAAGTAGATTAGGAATTAGATTAGGAAGTAGATTAGGAAGTAGTTAGGATCAAATTCGATTGTTCTTGCAACAAACACCTGTTCGAAGTTCTTGTATTTGAAGTTGGAGACAATTTCGAAGTAAGTTTACCTTTGATTTATCAATCGAAGCATCTTGTTTCTTTGTTGTTCTTTAATTTCCTAAGTATATTGGTTTACATTTCTTCACTTGTTAAGAAAAAATCCTCTTAATTGAGGTAATTGAACCAATAAAACACAATTGCCTGATTAGATTTGGTTTTTCCAAAGTTAATCTGAGGGAGCAGATTGAAACTCTCTCTGGCACGCTCGCACTCAATTATTTTCCATTGCAAAGAAGTAAAAGAACCAAACACATTTTTTGGCACGCCTGGTGGGACACCTGAAAGTGTTGAATGGCTCCAAAACTTAGGAAGCAAGCAGATGATTCTCAGATTGGCCAAACGCCAGAAGATGAGAATAATGTTAATTCTAAAGAGAATGAACAAGTGGAAGGCCTTCAAATAGGCCCAAAAACTCATGCTGGTCAAGACTTAAATGTGGGAATTGGCCAGACTTCTCGAATGAATACTAGAAATAATAAAACTGTACATGTAGATGACCCAAAGAATCCAGAAGTTGGAGGAAATGTGTCATTTAGTCAGTTTGCTGAAATGATTGCTACATTTAAAGAACTGGCTCAGACCCAGAAGCTTATGTTACAAAAATTGGAAGAGCAATCAGGGCTTAAGAATGATCCTATGCCTTCATTTGAGAAGGATAAAGGAGAGGCTAGTACAAGCAAATTTAAGTCAAGGCCTGAAAAAGAACCTATAAATGTAGATGATATACCAGAATCTTGGTATGAACCTGCAAATACTCATGATTATCAGACTCCTAAACCTAAGAAAGTGTTCAAGCAAAACACTAATGTCCCTTTCGAACCAAACTTTGATGGTTTAAATGAGGGTAAGAGTTTTAGGAACAATGATTACGGGTTTGATGAGTATATATTTACTCCTGTAAACCATTTTAATGAGAAGGATAGGGCCAGTTCGAAAAGGCCTAATCCAGAGATTGGGATTCCTAAATACCCAGGAATACCAGAGATGGGAAGAATGCATTCAAACTACCTTTATGAGCCTTTTGCAAGGCAGGAAGGAGATTTCAAGCAACCTAGGCCTTTTGATGATCCTTTTCAGAGGATTCCAGAAGATCACATGCCTAGAAACGTTACTAGGGAGCTACCTGTTAATCCGAGGGTACCTCTAGGGGAACACCCAACCCTTCGAGATGAAATATTAGGCCTCATGCAAGAAGTTTATGGACCTCTAAACCAGGGGGTACAAACTCAAATTTATAGAAAGCCCTATCCAGAATGGATAGATAGGCAGTTCAAAGTCCCTAGGGGGTTTAAAATCCCAGATTTTACTTTATTCCATGGGGATGGAAAACAATCAACGACTGAACATATTGCTAGATTTACAGCTCAGTGTAAAGAACTAGGCAATAATGGGTTCATTAAGTTGAAGTTGTTCTCCAATTCTTTGACAGGAACAGCCTTCGAATGGTACTCTAATTTAACACCAGAGTCAGTTCCAAATTGGCAAAGAATGGAAGAATTATTCCATGCACAGTTTTATAAAACTGAACCTGAAGTCACTATGGCTGACTTAGCAAGATTGAAACAAAAGCCTGATGAAAAGGCTGCACAATTTATTTCTAGGTTTAAAAAGGTTAGAAACAAGTGCAAACTTCAACTACCAGAGGTTGAATATGTTAGAATAGCACAAGATGGCCTAAGTAGAGAACTTCGAAAGAAGTTCGATTCTACTGAATTTAGTGATTTGGTTGATTTAACTTACAAAGCTTCTAGATATGAATCTTTGCTAGAAGAAGATGTTGATAGGAATAACTCTTCTTATTCAACCTATTATAAAGACTCTACTTATGAGATTGATGCTGCTGAAATTGTTGAACATGACCCTTGTGTGTGTGAATGTCTAGTTCAAAAGGATTCTTCTATTGCACCAAGGACTAATAAGAAAGCAGTTAGTAAAGTGTATTCATTTGATGTTTCTAAAGCAGATGAAATTTTTGATTACCTTTTAAAGAAAAAGTTTATCAAACTTCCTGAAAATGTTAAACTTCCAACTTTGGAAGAAACAAAAGGAAAGAATTATTGCAAATGACATGCTTCTTGGACTCATTCAACTAAGAATTGTAATGTTTTCCGTGATAGGATTCAGGCGTGATAGGATTCAGGAGCAAATAAAGAAAGGAAGGATCATGTTTCCAGAAAAGACTATGGGAATAGACACTGATCCATTTCCAAAGATTGAAGAAGTTACTGCTAACACTAATGTGCCAATTTCTTTGGCCAAAAGTGTCAAAGAAGTATGGCAGAACAAGCAGGTGCATGTTGAAATGAATTCTGTGCAACTTGGTAAAGGAAGGCCAAAAATTGGTCAGCTTCGAAGTGATGTTGGAAGGACTTATAAGCAAAACCATGCAACATGAAGTTCTTCTCAGAAAGGGTTCAAGCAGTCTCATCTCCCCATGCTCGAAGCATCCTTTTTCGAATGTTTGTGCATGGAATGCAGGGCTAATTATCTGATTTTCAAAGACTTGGATCGACAGGGAGTGGATTTCTTTCCAAAAAGGATGGAAAGAAAAGCTTTGGACCAAAATAATGAAAGAAAACCTTGGATATGTCCAAGTTAAGGAAAAAATGAGAAGCCTTGGTCTATGTCAAAAAGAAATGTACCTTCTAGTCCAGTTCTACCAGCTTCGAAGAGGGATTATCCTCCTTCGAAGAGAGTTAACACTGGGAAGGCCCCAATGGGCCAAGAAAATGAAGGGGAAAAGGAACAGTTCACCTTAGTGAAAGGAGTTCCTGATTGGTTTCTGAAGAAAGTTAAACCAGAGCTCTTCCAAGGGTATAAAACTCCTTCTAAAGTTGGGAACAAAATGGTCAAACCTCCAAATACTCCTACTGGTCAATGGGTAGTAGTTAGAGACCCAAAGACCAAGACACCTCAAATGATTCCTATGTTAACAAGAACTCAGAAGAGGAAACTGCAAAGGAGGTATACTAGTTTCCAAATGGAAGAGTATGCCTCTAAAGAAAATCCTAATGGGGGTGATAAGTTCAATCCAAGGTTTAACAGACTTCGAAGAGAAGATTCTGAGGAATCTCTTCGAAGGGGGTTTACTCAATCAGAAAAGGATACATTGGAGAGTTTGGCTGCAAGAATGGACGGTGAGATACCTCAAAATAGCCCAGCTTCACCAAATTCCTTGGCAAGCTATCAATCTGGCTTATTAGAGGCCATGATAGTGGAACAGGAAGAAGGAGGAGGAATGAATTCATCTCCTGTTGAAACATTTTCACCCATGGAAACTTCTGTAGTAGAATTTTCTGAAAAAGTGGACACAGCTGAAGATGGTTCAGAGTTACCAGTTCAGGAAAAAATGACCATTCAGTTTGGAACTTTTCCTGAAGTACAAATTAATATGGTTTCACCTTCATTTGATTTTGGGCCTTTTGGACCAGATTGTTCACCAGTTCGAAGGGCATTACAACCAACGGTTGCTCCTATGGAGGTCATTGATGTATCAAGTGATGATGAATATAACCTTACATATGATAATGGTTGGAATGAAGGTTGGGGAGCTCTGATATCTAAGATTCAAAAGGAAGAAGAAGAAGATGAGCTTATGATTATGGCCAATGCTATGGAGGAACCAGAAGTGACATCTAAAGAGAAAGCAGTATTTGTTTCAGAGACAGAAACTGATTCTGAATATCCTTTGATTGTTGATTTGAATTGTGCTAATATTTCTTATCCTTTTAGATCACCTTCGAATGATATGAGGCACCATTTGAAACCATTATACATATCTGCATTGTTTGATGGAATCTTATTAAACCGAGTTTTGGTTGATAATGGTGCAGCAGTGAATATCTTGCCTTCTAGAACTTTGAAGAAGTTGGGGAAAGAAAAAGTTCGATTGATCCCAACAAGCACTTCTATTGCTGGGTTCACAGGTGAAAGTAAAAGTCCTAAAGGAATTATTTCTATACGCCTGAAAGTTGGCCAAGTAGAAACTGATACAGCCTTCTTTGTGGTGGATACTTTTACAAGTAAGTATAATGCTTTACTTGGTAGGGATTGGATTCATGTTAATGGATGTATTCCATCTTCAATGCATCAATCCTTGATGATTGTGAAGTATGAAAATGGGAAAGAAGTGGGGGTCGAAGAAGTTAAAGCAGACCCACATCCCTTCAGTACTTCAGCAAATTGTGCAGAGGCTGAAATGTATAAACCTGAAATCATTCCTCTGAGTGAAATTGCACAACCTGCCACCCCTCCATCCAATGTATTGGAAATTGGAGAATTGGCAGAGTTAAAATCTAAGCTTAAACAAGCAGTTGATTATGAATCAGACAATCCACCAAATGAGGCTGCTTGGATGTGAGTCCAAGACAGAGTTCGAAGAGGCCAACTCATTGGCCTTAGTTAAATTTATAGCTCTAGAAGTAGAGCAAAAGTTACAAGAAACAAATGATTGGGAGGAATTATTGGCTGAAAAATCTGACTGGGGGTTGAGGCCAATTAAATTCGAAGAGGCCTTTATAGGTCATATTGATTCCCAAGATCCTTTGGAAGAAGTGGAATTGGGAGAAGGAATCGTCCCAAACACTGTACAAATCAACAAGGAACTGGATGCTGCTTCGAAGGCCAAGTTGATCACAGTGCTTAAAGAAAACAAAGAGTGCTTTGCTTGGAGTTATAAAGAATTGACAGGTTTGAGTAGGGATTTGGTTGAACACAGATTACCTATTAAACCTAATTATAAACCTTTCAAACAACTTCCAAGAAAAATGTCTCCTGAAACCATATCTTTGGTTAAAAGGGAAATTCAAAATCTTTTGAATGCTGGTTTTATTAGAACAGCAAGATACGTAGAGTGGCTATCAAATATTGTTCCTGTTATCAAGAAAAATGGAAAAATTAGGGTTTGCATTGATTTTAGAAACTTAAACACTGCAACCCCTAAGGATGAATACCCAATGCCTGTAGTAGACATGCTTGTGGATAGTTCTGCAGGACACAAAATTATGTCTATCATGGATGGACATTCTGGGTATAATCAAATTTGTATAGCTGAAGAAGATGTTCATAAAACTACATTTAGAGCCCCAGGCAACCTTGGGACCTTCGAATGGGTCAAAATGCCTTTCGGGCTAAAAAATGCTGGTGCTACTTATCAAAGAGCTATGAACACTATTTTCCATGAAATAATTGGGGGTTTTCTAGAATGTTACATTGATGACATTATTGTCAAATCAAAATCTATTGATGATCATGTGGAACATTTGAAAATAGCCTTTTCAAAGATGAGGCATTATCAATTAAAGTTGAATCCTGCAAAATGTTCTTTTGGAGTAACAGCAGGTAACTTTTTAGGATATCTAGTCCACAGAGAAGGTATTCAAGTTGATAACAATAAAGCTAAAGCTATTATTGAAGCAAAACCTCCTTCAAACAAGAAAGAACTTCAAAAATTTCTTGGTCAACTGAATTTTCTTCGAAGGTTTATATCTAATACTGCAGGAAAAACTAAAGTCTTTTCTTCTTTGTTGAAATTGAAGGATGGAGAGGACTTCGAATGGACAAAAGAGCATGATGATGCTTTCAAGGCCATCAAGGAGTACTTGATCAATCCACCAGTTCTTGTTCCACCTAAAAATGGAGAACCTGTTAAGCTATATTTGGCAGCAAACCATGACTCAATTGGAGTTCTATTGGCTCAAGACAATGAAGAAGGGAAGGAACAAGCTATTTATTATCTAAGTAGGTTTCTTAATGATTGTGAAAGTAGGTATTCTGCAGTAGAAAAATTATGTTTAACTTTGTTTTTTGCTTCGAAGAAACTCAGGTACTATACGATGCCTAGAGTAACTTATGTAATTTCCCAGACTGATGTTATGAAGTATATGTTGTCTCAACCTGTACTTAGTGGCAGAATTGGGAAATGGGTTGTATCTTTAATTGAATTTAATCTAGAGTATATTCCTCAAAAATCAGTTAAAGGACAAGCTTTAGCTAATTTTTTGGCTGATCATCCAAATGGAATTGAAACTCCTGAAATAGCAGATGTTGATACAGTGACAATTAAGCCATGGAAAATGTGGTTCGATGGTTCGAAAATATATCAAATGGCTGGAATTGGGGTTGTTTTGGAATCTCCTCAGGGTTTGAAAACCAAATTTGGATTTCAAATAAATGAAGGGGAATGTACCAATAACCAAGCAGAGTATGAAGCCTTAAGTATGGGTTTAGAGCTTTTGCTTACTTTAAAGGTTGACATAATTGAGGTGTTTGGAGATTCTCAACTGGTGATAAATCAGGTTAATGGAGAATTTGGTTGCCATAGTGTTGGTTTAAAACCTTATTATGAATATGTAAAGTTGTTGATTGGACAATTCCATATGATCACTTTTTACATATATTCCAAGATTCTTTAATGGAGAAGTTGATGCAGTGGCTCAAAGAGCATCTGGATTTAAGTTTATCACTGATGAAAATAGAGAGTTTTGTCAGTTAACTTTAAGAAAATCCTTACCAATGCTTAAGGATAGACATATTGATTTCGAAGTGTGTGAAATCACTACTTCTCCCAGTTCGAATGATTGGAGGCAACCCTTGATTGATTATTTGACAAAACCTTATGCTAAAACAGATAGAACAACAAGGCTAAGACCTGTTAATTAAATTATGTATAATAGTGAACTATTCAAAAGAGGAGCAGATGGACTTTTGCTTAAATGCTTAAGCAAAGTTGATGCCTTTAAAATTATGGCAGAAGTTCATGAAGGCATTTGTGGGGCTCATCAAGCGGGAGTCAAGATGAGATGGTTGATTCGAAGGTATGAATATTATTGGCCTACTATCCTTAAAGATTGTATTGATTATGCAAAAGGATGCCAAGTTTGTCAAAAGACAGGGCCTCTCAAAAGGTTGCCTATTACTGAATTACAATATGTAGTTAAACCTTGGCCATTTAGAGGTTGGGCAATGGATATGATTGGCATGATTTACCCTCCCTCTAGAAATGGAGATAAGTTCATTTTAGTTGCCACTGATTACTTTACTAAATGGGTGGAGGCTCAAGCTTTTGAGAGTGTATCTCAAGAACAAGTAATCGAATTCATCAAGAATATTATTTATAGATTTGGATCTCCAAAAACCATAACAGTGGATAATGGATCCATTTTCGAAGGTAGAATAGTGAAAGCTTTTGCAGCTTCTCATGGAGTTTCTTTAATTAACTCTACTCCTTATTATGCTCAGTCGAATGGTCAAGCAGAATCAACCAATAAGATTATCAAAAGAGGTATTCAAAGGATGGTTGATAGAAATCCAGAAGAATGGCCAAGTTTGCTCTTAAATGTGTTATGGGCATAACGAACCACTAAAAGGACAAGTACAGGGACTACTCCTTTTGCTTTAACTTATGGGCATGATGCTATTCTACCAATGGAAATTGTGGTGAGGTCACAAAGAGTTGCTTCTCAAAATGATTTGAATATTGGAGCATACCACCAAGCAATGTACATGGAGCTTGATGAAATAGATGAAGAAAGGGTTAAAGCTCTTAATCAAATTTTATTACAGAAATCAAGAGTAGCCAGAAGTTATAACAAGAAAGTGGTTGTTCGAAGCTTTGATATAGGTAATTTAGTATGGAAAGTAGTGTTACCTATAAAAGAAAGAAAGCAAGGACTTGGAAAATGGGCTCCAAACTGGGAAGGACCTTTCCAAATTCATAGAGTTCTTAAAAGAGGGGCATACCATTTGAAAGATTTAAATGGTTATGTTCATAGAAGAAAGATAAATGGTAGATATCTAAAGGCCTATGTCCCAACCATTTGGGAGTCCTTTAGCAGAAGATAAAACTAAGATTAGTTTGTCTTTTGTTTTGCTTGTGCTGTTCAAGATAAATTATGAAAACAAGCAAGTTTTGGTTGAGGCTCATCTTGAGCTTCTTCTGTTCTCAACTGAAGAAGTTTAGCAGCATCTTGATCATAAGAGGAAATCACATTCTGAGCTTCTTCTTTTGCACTTGATAATGTTGCCTTCAAGCTTTGTCTTAAGAGATGTCTTTCTTGAACTTCACAAAGCTGATAAGCTTTTGTTTGAAACTCAGAAGCTCTAGTCAAGAGTTGTTTATGTAGCTCTTGAGAATTGGGTTTCAATACCCAAGCAGCTTGGCAACAGATGTCCAAGTGCACCTTCAAATCTCCTTCAGCCAAGTCTTCGAAATTCAGTTCTGAGAATTGTTGGAGAATTCCCTTCAATTCTTGAATCTCTTCTGGAGTGAAAGTAGGCTTGACCAACTCAGGAAGAGATGAACTTTGTCGAGTTTTGAGCTTGACAATAGGCGATTCTGGAGAAGGAATTGAGGTTTTTGGATTGGTGATTCTTCGACAGAAATCACTTACTTTTACTTTGAATTGCTCCAATGGAGGAAGGTCACCAACAGCTGTGCTAGCAGAAGCACCAACCTCCTGTTAAGAAGAATGCATAAATATGTTTAAGCTTAATCCTTTAAGTAAGGTATGATAGCCTTAATTTTAAACTATAACAAGTTACAATACCTCAACTGAATGAACTTGTCCTGAAGAAGGCTGTTCTTTTGGAGTGTCAATTCTTGGGATTTGATCAGGAATTACCCCCTCAATTATCTTTTCAGATTGATCAGTGGGTTTGATAGTTGAGAAGCTTGGTACAATCTCAGGAAATAAGCTTCTGTCATCTCTTTGGATAGAGACATCAGCACTTTGACTAAGAACGTTAACTTCAATGATCTTATCAATTCCAATTTCTGCAAAGGTTTCAAGGATAGCTGCATTATCCTTAGGAGCAATTAGACTAGGCTGGTCTTGGTCAAGTTTTTCCCTAGACAGAGGAGCGTGTTCTTGTAAAGTCTCTTCACCAAGAGGGTTTCCAGAGATGTATTCTTTAACTATTGTTTCAGGTGCTGAAGTCCCTGTATCAAGCTCTGTCGGAATTGCTACAAATGCTTTAATAGTTTCACTTGGAATATCTTCTGAAACCAAAGCCTTTGCAACAATACTGATAGTAGGAGGAGACATGCTTTGCAAAACAGAGGCAGCTTTCTGTGACATAGTCATACTGGTCTTTGGAACTTTAGTGACATCAGTAGCAGAGATGCCAATTGGTTCTTGGAGTTCAACAGGAACATGTTGAGCAGATTCTGAAGAAACCTTCGAAGCCTCAGCATGTTTTGCTTTTAATATTTTCTCTAAAGAGTATTAGCCATAAATGAGAAAGCATGAGATTGAAACTAAAAGTTATCATTGAAATTCGTAAAATTTACCTTTTATGAATTGGGTTATGGTAACATCTTCTGTTTCTTCTTCTTCTGTTTCTTCAATTAAAATTTTCCTTCTTCGCTTTGAAGCCTCGTAAACTTTAGCAAACTTTGTGGCATCATGGTTGGTTGCTTGTTTTGAAGTTTCTTGTCTTGTATTTGGCTTCGAAGCTGTGGAAACAGAAATTCGAGTAGATTCTGTCCTTTTTCTGGTTCTCTTCTTTGAAGTAGATTCTGTATTTCTAAACCATGAGTAAAGAAATAAAGTATTTAAAAGAAAAAAAATCAATTAAACCATGAAGCCAAGAATCACCTGATGGAGAAGTAGTTCTTTGTTGTTGAGATCTGGTCACTATTTGTGGTACAGAACGAAGTGGTTTAACATCCAAAGCAACTGGCACAGGAACAGAAGTTTGCATTTCTGGTGTTCCCTTTTGTTGAGTTTCTTGAGATATATCTTCTGTCTTTTCCAAACCCATCATCTGATATGGAATCAGAATGAGCCACTTCCTCAGCTTCAATACCTATTTCTTTAGCGAAGATTCTGATAGATGCAGACCTATGGTATAATTCCATAGAGTTATGCCACCATTGAGAAAAGGTTGAAAGAGGAGGTTCCACACCAATAGCAAATGTATATGGCTGGAATTTTGCTCTGAAGTTCTTAAACTCTGCATTAAGCTCTGCAACTTTATCTTTATCAACTTTATTCCTGGTAGAAAGTTTAATGTTGATATCACCTGGTAAGGACAAGGGATGGCTTGCACCATTCCAAATTGTCTAGCAAACTGTGCAGGGCAATAAATCTCAACATGAGCCTGTTTACAGCCACCGACGTAGGCTCCTATGATGATTTCTCTTGGAAGAAGAATGCTTGCCCAAGCCTCATGATAAATGGAGCTACCTCTCTTTTCCATAATTCTCCTTATCCATGATGGCCCAATATCCCAATTTTGAAAAGGTATAGAATCCCTTTCTTCTTTGTCTTCCCTTATTTGATGAAAATATTGCAAGTATCCTACCAGAGTAAGGGGAATCGAAGCCAAAATTGTGAACTTGTCACCATATATACTTAAAGGAGACCTGTCTGCAACTTGGTGATCTGGGAAATAGGCTAATAGCCATAACTGTAAGAACCAAAGAGGGCCTTCCAAATTATTAGTAAGTGGTTTGGCATGATTGTCAGACCCGATTTTGTAAACATAGCCTAAAAAATAGGAAGCCAGGTCATTGGCTTTGCCTTGTGAAAGGGCATAGGCTAGAGGCGCATATTCCAGCATCATCTTCTTACCACCATTACAGAATATCATTTTGCATAAAGTATACCAAATATATGCAAAATATTCTTTACTGGATACTTCATCTCCAAATTTCCTTTCGGCTTCCAGAAAATTGCCATAAGAGGCATGGGATTGATCATACCTTATTTCTTTCAAGAAAGGAATATTGATGGTTGCAGCGATGTCAAAGATGGAACCATAAGGAGGTAACCCAGTAAGGAAAGTTACATCAAGAACTGTAGGGGCCATCATTCCACAATTGAATCGAGAGCAGTTGAATGAAGGGTCCCAGAAAGCTAAAGAAGCGTGAATAAGAGCAGGGTTTTGGAGTATACCATTTCGAAGCAAAGAAATAACGTACGATAACCCTACATCTTCTAACTCTCTTCTTTTAGCCTTGAAGATGCGAGTAGTCCAACTCTCCCAGTTGTCGTCACAATTTGGCCAACAAACAAAATTGTTCTTGGTCCATTTGGAGAAGCTGATAGACCTATCCTTTACAAGGTTACTGCCTTCAAGAATAGGATAACATGTTGTTAAATCTAGAGGAAGGTCAAGAAATGCAGGTCCAAGGATTTGAGTATTAGGAAGGAAAGGATGTTCGATGAATGCACGATTTTGCAACGCACCAACTCCAGATTTGGCTTTTAAAACTTCTCTGGTTACTAACCTTCTGAGAACAAAGGAAGGGGTTCCTCGAGTAGTATCAATTTCAGAAGCCATAGTAAGAGGGTTGAGTGAGAGAAGGATGTAAAGGGTTTAGAGAATATTTGCAGAACTAGTGATGAAAATGTTGCCAAGCCCTAGATTTATACGTTGCGATGAAACGAGGTAGCGTTTCAGTTTAAATATTCATTAAAGGTAATTGGGCCCACAATTATTTTTTGGGCCCAAGTTTGAATTTTAACTTTTTATTTTCAATTGTTTATTGTCTTTTAAACCATTTAATTGGTTTAATATCATAAAGTATACTTTATGAATTTCCGTTTATCATGAGTTCGAACTGGTTTAAAGCACCTTTAAGTGCTTCGAAAGGCATCAAGAAGTGCAAAATTAAACCATAGAGAAGAACTAAAGTTGCATTGATATAAGAAATTACATGCTACAAGAGAGAGTCCTGTTACATCAAAGAAAGTTAGACATCAACTTTTGATGAAGCAGCTGTTGGAGTAGGAATGATTTGGAAATTGTGAGGAAAGCTCCAAGTCACTAAGGCATGAAACTTTGCCCAAGTGAAATCAAAAAACTCTTTCTCCTTCATTCTGACTTCAGCTTCTTCATCCAGCTTGAGTTTCTTCTCAATCAGAGGCCTGATTTTCAGGACCAGGGCTTTGGCTTTGATTTCGAATTTAGCCAATTTTAGAGCATTTCTCTTTGCACGGCTTCTGAACTTCTTTCGAAGTCTTTTGGAAACTCCAGGTGGAATTTCGAAGGACTTTCCTTTCAGATTCTCTATCTTTTTGTGAAGTTTAACAACCTGATCATGTACCATTTCATAATCATGGAGGTCTTGGTTAAATCTATAAGCAGCACTATTGTTCCTCATCCACATTCGAAGGAGAGGAAACTGGCTTAGAAAAGAGCCAGTCTGGATTTTCTGGAAGGGTTCGAAGAGAAGGGTTGGAGGGGTCAACAAATTTTCCCTCAAAATGAGGCTTTCGAACCTCATTTAACCAATAAATATATTGGCTTTTGGCTTTCTGTTTAAGTTCACCATGACCAGCGAAGCCAGATTTTTCATCTTCACAGACTTTGAAGAATGCAGGAGTAAGGCAAGTGGCAATGAGACTGTCAAGTACCATTATATTAGGATCACGCCTAATGATAGGAGACAAATATCTACTCATAGCTAGTGAGCGATATCTACTCCAACCTCTATAGCCAGCAGGATCATCCATCTTCACCACCACTATTTCAGATGGTAAACCCCATAAAAAGGGCTTTGGAGGGGGAGAAGTTGGAGGATTCCATGGATCAATAGGCTCAGAATCTTCCATTGAAACCACCACATAAGTATGATCCCTTCGAATCTCACTAATAATTGGTGTAATAGCATTGTTAGGATCAATGGGAATTGGGTCACTTAGAACCAAGTTTTCAAGGGCATTTTGGGTGTTGGAAACATCAGCCATGGTTGAGTTGAGATGAAAATTAGTTTTACAACAAAGACCGATGATTGAGTTTATCAGTAATTAAGCCTTTTTATAGGCAAAGCTTTAAGTTAGAAACGATTCGAATTCCTGAGGATGGAGAACATGCAGATTAACTGCCCATTATCCATCAATTCCGCATTGGAAAGGTATTAGCTGCTTGAGATCATTTCTAGTAACTTCCTTTTTGAAGTTTATAAGAAGTCGAAGCGGCAAAAGGCACATTAACACTTATTCAAATTCCTTGAACAAAGATGTTAATGTGGGGGGTATGTTTACATATAAAATGAATGGAAGTAATCGAGAATGCCAAAGATGTTAACACTTATTCAATCCAATAATTAATTGACACGTAATCGTTAATGCCAAACGTTGGTAATTACCTGTTAATAAAGATACATTGGATTAAAAGAACACATCTGAGTAAATACGATGTCGTATTGTTTCTCAAATATGAAAACAGTTATTGGCAGTTACGAACCGTCGCTGACGTAAAGATTGATTTCGAAGCCATAATATTAACTGCTAAACACATAAACTCCACGTGTAAACTTGCGAAACAAGAGTAGTTAGCAGTTAAAACACATGGAGTACTTCTTAATAGGCAGTTATCTCCTTAATTTGTAATCATTTGAGTTAGTTCAAGCAACTGTGCAGATTCAAAATCAAAGCTTCTAGAAGAAGAATTGGAAGAATTCAAATTCAGGCATGGAGGAGGGAAAAAACTGCCAACTCGATGAATGGAAGTTAGAGTTCGAAGCAGGCCAAGTTCAAATCCATTGAGCGGGAAGTTCAAACTGCAAGCAGCGTTTATAAATAGAAGAAATTGAAGAGTGAAAAAACCCTCCGGACAAATCTTCAACAAACAGCTATCAAAAAAACTGATGCTTGGTTTGTTCATTGGCAAAGTAGTTTAGGATTTCGAACTTAGTTCGAAGTAGATTAGGAATTAATTAGGAAGTAGATTAGGAAGTAGCTAGGATCAAATTCGATTGTTCTTGCAACAATCACCTGTTCGAAGTTCTTGTATTTGAAGTTGGAGACAATTTCGAAGTAAGTTTACCTTTGATTTATCAATCGAAGCATCTTGTTTCTTTGTTGTTCTTTAATTTCCTAAGTATATTGGTTTACATTTCTTCACTTGTTAAGAAAAAATCCTCTTAATTGAGGTAATTGAACCAATAAAACACAATCGCCTGATTAGATTTGGTTTTTCCAAAGTTAATCTGAGGGAGGAGATTGAAACTCTCTCTGGCATGCTCGCACTCAATTATTTTCCATTGCAAAGAAGTAAAAGAACCAAACAGTACCAACTCAATCTTATGATCCGTAGCACGCCTTGGAGGAAAGGACTTTGGCAATTCAGGAGGCATCACATCTGCAAACTCCTTCAACAAACCAGCCACTTCGTCCGGGACTTCGACTTGCACATCTGGCTTAATCTCAACCAGTGCAGCAAGGTAAGTCGCTTCCCTCTTCTTTAGCCCTTTCTGTACTTGAATTGCCGATATCCAACCGCCCGCCCCTTCTCTGATCCGCTTATCTTTCGCATGTCGCGGCACAAAGCAGGGCTGTTTCTCATCAGCAATCAAAATC
Source organism: Vaccinium vitis-idaea (assembly GCA_963854785.1). Taxonomy (NCBI): domain Eukaryota; kingdom Viridiplantae; phylum Streptophyta; class Magnoliopsida; order Ericales; family Ericaceae; genus Vaccinium; species Vaccinium vitis-idaea. Next base: position 16,244,966 of record OY978224.1, on the reverse strand, counting down.
CCACCGAGATATGGCATCACAGCCACTTTCGCAGCCAAGAAGAACTCATTCCCCAATATGAGTTCAAAGTCATCAAGCGGATACACCATCAAATCAACCCGCCCGTTCCAGTTACCAACCTTCAAAGAGATGTTACTCGTTGTTCCATGCACCGCTTGTGCAGTAGAATTCACCGTCTTGATTCTACTGAAACTTTCGATAACTTTCAAACCGAGCGACTGCGCTAACCCTTTTGAAACGAAATTGTGTGTGGCACCTGTGTCCACCATAGCCAACACATCAGTATTACAAAGCATCACTTTAACGTACATCAAACCTGATCGTTGTGAAGGAGAAGCCTTGTTTGCATGAATCACGTTCAGCAACTGCAAAGGGTTGACACGGATATGGCTATCCGAGTCTTGATCCCCATTATTCCCTTCATCCAAGCAAATAGCATTAAGCTTTTTGCGTTTCGGGCAGTCTCTAGCCCGATGGGGCCCTTGGCAAATGAAACACCCCTTGCTGAAGTTCCCTTTGTCTTGCCGTTTATCCTCCTCCACGGACTTGGATTTCTGACCCTTGTCCCACTTCTTTGAACCAGCTTTCTTCTCAAACTTCTTTTTGTTCTTGTCTTTCGATTTTGAACTGCTGGATTCAGAAGAGTTGGACTTATTTGTCAGTTTGAAATCTGCCAAACTGTCGGCAGCCGCAATAGCCGATGGCAAGTCTTTAACTCCTAGCCTTCGTAGTTCTAACTGAGCCCAATTCTGCAAACCCGACATAAAATTGAACAACTTATCTTCTTCCGACATGCTCTTGATGTCCAACATCAGAGAACTGAATTCCTTCACGTAATCTCGCACAGTACCCGTGTGCTTTAGTCGTTTCAGAGATTCCCTTGCAAGCCACGAAGCATTACAAGGAAGGAACTGCTCCTTAAGTTCCTTTTTCAGCGACTCCCACGTCTCAATCTTTGGACGAACTTCATCCTCCGACCGAGTTCTCCACCAGAGTTTCGCATCCCCAGTGAGATACATCGCTGTAATTGTCACCCTTTCTCCCTCTGGAACACAAGCAGTAGGGAAATACTGCTCCATATCCCAAAGGAAGTTTTCCAACTCCTTGGCATTTCAGGCACCACCGAAAGCCTTTGGTTCGGGAACTTTCATGTTAACACGATTATCGAGACCGTCTGAGCGACCGAGAAAGGCCCTTTTTACCACCAACAAGTCTGATTCAATATTGGAAACTCTTTCCTTCATGCCATCTGAGAGCTTTGTCACATCTCCGTGAACATGGCTTCAGTTTGAGCGACGTGTGATTCGTGAGCCAATTTATGAGACTCGATCGAACTCAACACGGCATCCAAACGATCCACCAAGGTGACTTCCTCATCAGATTCGTCGGCACCAACAAGCTTTTCCAACTGTGTTACTCGTTCCCGCAGTGCATCCATCGCAGCATTCGCCATGCTCCGAACCCGGAGCTCTGATACCAAACTGTCACGAGGCTAAAAACCAACACTGAATTTTTCCCGTGATGGCACCAAGTTCCCAGCAACTTGATTCAGTCAACAAGTGTTTACACACACACATAAAGTATAAACGAAAGTCTAGCAAGCACACAAGTGTTTACAGGAACCGTCCCAACCTTTTATTGCACCAACAATACAAGGAAACACCTTAGAGTACTAGACAGAACATCCCCCTGCCTTAGATTCAAAAATGCTATGCCTAAGTAGGCTTACAATCAGAAAAACGAAATACAAGCATACAAGAGATCATGGTAACTGCCCATGATCTGCAGTTGACACCCCCAACTGCCTAGGGTTGTGCTGGCTTGCCCACAATCTGCCAGCACATCAAGTAACTGCTTGGCCTTGCTGTCCACAGCTTTTGCTGGAAGAAACTGCCCGTCAATTCTGCTTGGAACACCTGTCCATGCTTGCCAGCAACATGTGTTGAATGTAACTGCCGGTAACTGCTCGTTCTTATCCATGCCTTAGCCAAATTTGTCACTATACCCCAGCTCAATGCCTTAGTCAAATTCCTGACTGCTTTGCCCCACAAGCTAGCTGCAACTTCATGCATCCATGCCACAATATGTCTTGGGCCTTCACATGCAACCATCATAGCTTACTCGATAACGGGACTGTGTTGACACCGGCCAACACTTCACCTTGCCACGGCATGCCTCCTACTCATGCCTTGTCCTCGCTGCCTAACTTGGGTGCAAGGTGCCACCCTAAGTGCAGCGTAGGACGCTTGAAAGATCAAGGTCATTACAACTTTCTGGGTAAATTTTGTGCAATTTTTCTGGGTACTTAGCATTAATGGCTTTAAAAAGTTAATAGGTAAAATTTCGTGGAATTAGTATTGTGTTTTCCTTCTCGAAAGTTAATGGGTAAAGAGTTAATGTGTAAAAGTGGGGGAAAATTAAAAAGAAAAAAAAAACCCTCATACTTTGACCTCAATGTCTCATCACCACGTAGACATTTAAAATTTTCAATTGCACTTCTGAACTATTTATTCTGTTGTCAATTGCACTCCAACCGTCTCAATCCGTCACTCTGCTAACCGGAAACGATGTGGTGGAAACTATTAGTCGTTACTCTAATGTTAACCCTGTGACATGGGGTTTTTTCTTATTATCCGAACAAGGAGCGCCGAACTAGAATCCTTTGGGGCGGAGGCGAGGATGGGGCTGAGGCGAAAGAGGTGAAACCCACGATCGCATAAGTCGAAAAGAAGCAACTTGGAAGGGTACTTGTCGCACCCACATTCCTCGCAACAAGTGTTTGTGTAAGAGTCTCGTTTGAAGCCATGGTTCTGCGCATGAGAGAAGGCATCTTCGACGGAAGAGAATTAGGTTTCAAGTGCATTGAGGGAAAAAGTTCTTTAGATATAGGAAATGGGAGAAAGTGAAAAAGAGTGAAAGGGTTTTGGCAAAACAAATTTTGGGGGATTTTGGCGCCAGTAGCTCACGAGCTCAACCACCGATGGACAACCGGAGAACCCCTCGACGGTGATGCGGTGCAAATTTGAGACTGCGGAACCTCTGTCGTGACAGTCTCAATGCAGTCAGTGTATAGCGCGGTTCCTAAGTAGTCCCCATCGCACTTTGTGTGTGTGTGTGTGTGTGTAAAGTGAGAGAGAGACAGAGAGACAGAGATATAGAGAGAAGACAGAAAGGGACAAGGATGAAGGGGAGTTGGAGGGGAACGAAGAAGAAGAGGAGTGGGGGAAGGGAGAGGAAGGGTCCACCTATGAACAAATAATGTTTTATTCCTCCATCCAAATCCACCTTAGCGTTTCTCGTTAGGAAAGTGATAGATTGAGATGGCAGGAGTGTAATTGATAACGAAATAATAGTCAGGAGTGCAATTGACAATTTTAAAAGTTTAGGTAGTGATGAGATATTGAGTTCAAAGTATGGGAGGTTTTTTGAATTTTTTCCCTTGGCCCTGTTCGTTTGGTGGGATTTGGGGGTGGGATGGAGTGGGACCCAAAATCCCATGTTTGTTTCCCTTAATTTGGATGGGATATTGATTTTCCAACGGCTAAAATAACAACAACAAAAAAAGTGCTTTCCAATGGCTATATCCCTTTGAACACAGATATAGGATATGGATTTTCTCCATCCATTGATATCCTGAGCAATATCACAATGATTTCATATCCCACCCATATCCTAAGGGATTTCATATCTCATTCATTTATCTCCGGTCAAACAAACGAGGCCTAAAGGTGAAAGATAATTTTGGAAAGTAGAGGTAAAAGTTGATGTGAGAGGTGTAAAGTAGATTAGAAGTTGATGCGAAAGGTATAATTATAATGTTTCTTAAATAAATTGGATTTACGAAGTAACACATTTTTAAAAAGGGACGGAGGAAGCTAATAAGGTTATATTGAACATTGAGAGGTCCCTGTTTTAAACCTCACCTGGGGCCTAGAAAATCTAAGGAAAACTTTGTCCGGCCGGTGGTGGAGGTGAGTTGGGAGTAGGGTTAGAAACGAACCAAGCTACTCACAAGAAGGGTCGGAGATGGGTTTTGAAGTAATCACATCTTTGGTATTTGAGATCTATAAATGGATAATTACCGGCCGAAAAAAAATGATTAGCAAATTTACAAACCTCAAATCCAAAATACTGTCTATAAGTATCCAATTTCCAATAACTATTCATCAGTGGTGGTGGTGGTGGTGGACTTTGGCCGACTGTGTGCACGCGTGTGTATGAGGGGGAGAGAGAGAGAGAGAGAGAGAGTGATAGGAACGGAGTCAGAATTTTTGCGTAGTGAAAGTAGGCTATATATGTGGATGAGTAGCGGGGTTATATAATTTGATGATATATATTTTTTCAATGCAATAGTAGGGTTTTTTCAAATTGTAGCAGGGGCAACAGCCTCTACTAACCACCCCTGGCTCCATACAAGTGTGCGCGCACGGAAGTTTAAAAAAAAAAAAAAAGCTATGATGGTTGTTAGCTGGTGATCGAGTCATTTCATGCTTTTGTTGGGTTTATTTGGTTTGGTGGGAAATTTTGGTAAGTTTTGATTCACATCATTTCACGGTGTGTGTCAGTGCACGACTCTGATTTTGAGCAATAGAGGGGGTGAAGGGTCATTTTGGAAGAATATATGGAGGGGGTGTTGCTGATTAATACTTACCGAAACAAACAAATATGGAGTAACAGTTTTAGTTTATTTGCTGATAAAACTCAGTTTACAATTTGCTAAATGCAATGCTCATAAAAGAGGTTCCATAATGTTGCTTCTTGGCAGCTATGGTCGTCAACTGTTTTCAAAGAGACATAAAATGGTGAGCTGCTGATATCGAAGGAGGTTACAATTAGCAGGAGGTTACAATTAGCCTGAATTCCAACATATAGTCGTCTACTCAAGCCAAGCAGTGTGCCGATCTGTGTTTCAAGTTTGAGTTTTAAGACCGTTGAACATTGAGTTCAAGTTTGCTTTATTAAAAAAATTGTCCCAGATGCGCTTTTGGAGTAGTTAACACGAGTAATATGACTTGTTTAAGAAAGGTAGGTTCAAATAAACTGATTTGTTTGGCGATAAAATACTTTTGGGGCCATCTGCCTTCATATTCGTGCCAATACCAGCTGCCTGCTGCAACACAATCGAATGCAAATAAAACTACCATAAAGTCATCAACCAAAAACCTAGCACTAGAGTTTTTTTTATAAAAAAAAAAGTGCATAAATCCAAAAAAATGTAAAAAGCAAGCCAGTCACAAACTTTGGAATGGTTAAATCCAACAAAACAGGAATAGAATCCCTTGTATCTTTTGAGGCTGATGAGAAGAAAGGACAGCATGAAACAGAAACTAACATACTAGTATCTTACAAAAGATAACTTAGTGTCCTGCATTAAAACTTCCAATGTAGAGAAAGAGTACACAAGTGAAACATCTGCTCTTACACAATTTGTTGGAACCTGCATCTGGCAACAACAAAACATGTTCAGATTGCAATAACTAAGAAAGCACAGTAAAAATCATTCGATCATACTAACAATCAAGGTTACCAACTTGAGAATCACATTACAGAAGGTGTCCGGGGGTTCCCCGCGATTGGTAATGGCACAACGTGAAGAGGGGTAGGGGAGACAAGGTTACGCGCTAGGTAGCACAGCGCATCTGTTTCGGGTACAAACGCGACGAGGGGTGCTAACCCGGCCACCCAACCCAGCAGGTCAGGGGCGGGCCGGCCATAGGTTCAAATCCTGCCACCTTTCTTGTGGATCATCCTGTGGTTACCGGATGATGGGAATAACAAAGCAGAAATTTTTAAATGAGCACGTCAATATATGAATTGTTTCATTATTCGTTATTTCCGGGTCTTTTTGTTGCATTCGCTTACAACAAGAAACCACCAGTGTTTGGTGCAGCACCTGCATTTTGTTTCATTCTTCTTTCTTTCCTTGGTCTTTCGTTCCATCATGCTCCTAATAACTTATCCAATTACAACGTATTAACTGCTAATGCACCTTTCTTTTATCAAATCTCAGGGACATGGAAAAAAGCCGAATATTTTTACCAAACTGCGAACATACCCAGAACCATCTAAAGTGTAAACAAATGACTATGGACATCACAGAATATTCACCAACCAGAGTTCCAAAACTTGCCAGACTTATGATCCAATTCCATGCAGTGAAAGGACCGAAAAACACAACCCCTTGTTCTACATAATGTTTAGAATTCAAGATAACAAAGTGTTGTGCTAAAATCAAATCCATGTCAAAGATCCACTAAGTTAAACCCGGCACATGGAGAAAGAGATTCTTGAACTTCACATAATTTCTGTAACACTTTTCCCACATTTCATTAGTAATGCTTTTTCCCCCCCTATTTCTCCGGCATACAGATTATGTCGTCAAGAAATGTCGAAATAAATTTGTAATCTGTGACTTTAAGAAAGTTATGAAGTCAAAGTCCCACATGCCAGATATCTAAATCCAACATCACAGACATACATAGGAACACATCATCTGTAGTATGTGACTCTTCCAAATGCAGACAAAAGAAGAACAACAACATCAACAACAAAACTCATTTAGTCCCCAATCATTAGGGGTATGGGCGGGGATGATCGGAGACAAACTAACCTTTGGAAATATGCACAAACTCTCAAAATATTACTCAAACAGTGGCCCCTCTAAACCTCCAAGAACCATGGAGCTAATAGGACGTTTCGCTATAGAACCATGCCCCAAATCAAAGCTGAAAGGCATCAAGAGAGGACAGGCCTAGAGACACAAATCAATTTCTGTGCCCATTACCATGCTTACTTCATTTATGGTCCAGAGCATCCGACTATTGAGCACAATTCCAAATGCTTACATAAAAGTCAAAAAAACATTTAAGTTGTGGGCTTCCATGTCAAACGAAACATACTCCCAGCAAGCATGTCAACCATAAAAGTATACTAGATAATGGTACAATGGACATTCCAATCATGTTTGAAGGGATCATCCCAAATCCGCACGTGGACAGTTAGAAAATTGTGTTCCAAATTCCCAACACCTGTTTGGATATCTACAACAATGTCAACATCCATGACTTCATGTATGTCAATAGAAATAGTAAGCTCTCATCATGCATTCATTTTCAACAATGAAGCAGAGTTTCAATGCACATGTTGTGCCAGGTATCGGACTCATACAGTTCGTAAGGTGAATGAATCTTCAACCAGCTCCGAACATGTTGGGGGTTCTCCCCAACAAGGGGAGGTATATTCCACATCTAGCTGTCAACTCTCCTCCATGGAGGAATTTTATTCAAATTGGGGCATGTATATATATCTAGAAGATCCTTTCAAATGGTGACTTTATTGGTCCATGGAAGAATACTCAGGCTTCAGGAGATGAGAACAAGAAAAAGATCCTTGAGAAAATTGAAAATATCAAGCTTGCTAGAGAAAAGTAAATATCACTGTCTAGCCTAAGAAAAAAAGATGATGCTTCTTGGGTTCTCTCCCTTTTGGGTTAGTGTCAGAGCGATAGCCTAGCCTCCCAGGTTGTGAGACGTTTCTATTAGGCTTTCGTGTTTCTTTGTCTTGGATGGTTTGCTACTCTGTCAGCCGCCTTCTTGTGAGCTCCTTGGGAGAGTGTATTGAGCGTCACTGCATATTTTTACCACTCAAAAAAGTATCGGGTACAAATTAGATATTGTAATTTGCATGGTACACCTATATGCATACCAAATACAAGAAATGCGCATCGAATTCTTGTTGTTATATGTTGTCGTACCCCAGATGTACCGAGTATATATCTAAGCGATACCCAGCCGCTATAGATCTTTATTTTGTACAACTATGAGGTCAACTTGCTTGAACCTTTTTCCTATTCTTAGAGCTTTAGTTTGTAATTTATTTTATCCCTTCTTGTTGCCATGAATGTGGTTTGTAGGTGTATGATCCCTAATGTCAATTAAAGAATTATGCAGTGGATTCCCGATTGCTGCATGTAATGCAGTGCTGCAAGTGCTTTGTTCCTTCTGCATGGTACACCTAATAAAATAAGCCATTGGACGAATTTCTGCAATAGTATTTCCGATTGCCACATATAAGTGCAGTGCTCCGAATTTTATAAAATCCTGCAGGTGTCATACAGTTCCAAGTTTTTGTCGCATCGACAAGCTCGTATTGTACCAGTACCAATACCTGCACCCATACAGCTGTTTCATAGATTTTCAGTTATCCCAGTGTAGGTACAGATTACGCCATCGAATTATTTTCCAAATATAAGGTCCAACAACAAGAATATACCTGATGTAGCCATACACTTCTATCCAGAAATCAAAATGTTATCATGTTCAACACTTCATGTAGGTCAAACCATAGTTGTTAAATCATGAATCGAATCGAGAATTGAAATGGTTTGGTTGCGAATCGTGAATCGAACCGAATCGTGAATTGCTCCGATTCAGTCATTTTTTAAAAAATACATAAAAAAAGGTACATTTCAAGTTGGAATCAATAAAATTAATTTTTAAGAAGATAAATAGATGATCAAGTGGTCTAAGTAGGCAAGACACTTGCTTTTATAGCAAGGGATGTGGACGTGGTCTTCCCAGCAGGTGCAAAACCCTAACTTTTTCAGGTACAATCTTTTGAAAAGTGCTATGGAAGCTTCTAAAAAGAGAGTCAACCCCTTATATGCCAGAAAAATTAAAGAAGACCCCGCAATTTATCAATTATTTAATTTTGGCCCACATGCAAAACATGGGTTTAAATTGAAGTGAATCGTACGATTCTATTACACCTGCGATTCATAGTATCGCTCCGTATCGAAAACACCCTGAATTGAACCAAATCGTACGATTCGAATAGCGAATCGCACATTTTGATAACTATGGGTCAAGCCATAAAGAAGTTCCTCCCCACAAACAGACAGCTCAAAAATGTTTGCCATACCATTATATAGTCCATGTGCATGCCATAAAGATCAAATCCAAGTAATAAACTCTATATAGTCAAGCAATCTACCAATAAAAGGGCAGTCAGACAAGAAAATAGTAACTGAATCCAAAGCCTAACTATATGCCATCCGACTTGTGGGAAAAGGCTCATGAGATACGTGTGCACAAAAAGGTGGCAACTCAGATGTTTAAGTTTTTGCATGAGAGAGGTCAATAATCAATTCTTGGTTGAACTTTTACATGTTAGCAAACAAAAAGAAGAAATGTAAATGTGGATGGGGTAGGCATGCTAGATTCTCCACAGGACCACAACAAACACATTCCCTTTCAGGTTATCAAATCCATTCTAGATCCAAAGCATAACGTACAAATTAGCTCCACATTAACAATGGCAATGTTGCGTCTAACTACATGTAAAGTGGCAATGTTGCCTCCAAGTAGGAAAATACAAAAGAAAATAAAACTCATAATTACATATCACACACCACCCTCGAATCCCTAGACATGAGAACTACTGGAATCCACTGACTGAAAAAGAGGATGAATAACAAACTCTATCCCTTCAAAAGTCAACATATTCTAGCTTATCCTAAAAATCCTACTACTGCGTTCCAACCATATAATACAAAATTGAACAGAACACAATGGACAATGCAACAAGAAATGATCCAACTATTTCTAGTTCCTCATACACAATATAAACCATTGAACAAGAAGACTGCATTACGTCTCCTCACGTGAAATTTGTGACTACTCAGGAGACTATTGTTGCAGGGCAATGCCACAAAAAATTAAAAAAAACAGAATGAAGAGGGGGAGGGTATTTTATTGAAGAAAAGCTTGCATGAGAAAAACCACAAAGAACAAAGTGTCTACCCTTTTATGACTAAAATAGGTCTCCAGTTATCACGTATAATCACCAAAGATGTCATTTCAAGTAGTTCTCATTCCTTACGATTACGTAGAGAATTAAAGTTCAAACAGGTCGGAGCCAAATGACTAAACGAGAAAACGCAAAAAATAAATGGAAAGATTATGAAAGCGTCATATGGGAACAAAACATCAAAAGAAGTGCCATATGCCCAAAAATCTTCCCAAAAACCCAAATACTTTCCCATCAGGGTCATCACCTACTTTTGGGACAAGGAGAGAGTGTAAAACCAAAAGATTAACAAGTAACAACTACCCAATTAACCACAACAGATCCCTGTTAACCCCTCATGTACTCCTAAGTCCTTATTGCAGAATACCATAAAGACTTAATGTTTAATGGGAAATTTCCAAAACTGTGTTCCTAGCCACCAATTTCCCACCTCCCATTGCCTTTTCCTCTTTCCAGACCTTTACCGTTTTCTCAATTCTATTTCCTACCCTAGCCAGAATGTTAAACAAAGACAAATAACAAGTTGAAATGGTTCAGAAAGCTAACTGAACTTAAAGTGTAGCACCAACATTATTAGAAAACAAGGCTCATTTCCACCCATTCAACCTCTTTATAACACTAGAGCCCAAAAAGACTACCCTCTAGAGTAACACCCCCCACCAAGTGCTTGAATGAAAGATGCACAATGGCATGCCGAACACCTAACCTACATGTCAGCCTTTGTAATCAGTCCCAGTTAGAAATTACAAAAAAGACATACAAGTAACAACTACCCAATTAACAACAGATCCCGGTTAAACCCTCATGTACTCCGAAGTTCTTGCTACAGAATACCATAAGACTTGATGTTTAATGGGAAATCACCGAAACTGCGTTGCTAGCCGCTAATTTCCCAGCTCCCATCGCCTTTTCCTCTTTCCAAGCCCTTACCGTTTTCTCAATTCTATTTCCTACCCTAACCAGAATGTTAAACAAAGACAAATAACAAGTTTAAATGGTTCAAACAACTAACTGCGCTAAAGTGTAGCACCAACATTATTAGAAGACAAGGCTCATTTGACATTCCACGGTTTCCACCCATCCAACCTCTTTATAAAACTAGAGCCCCAAAAGACTTCCCCCTTGACTAACAACCCCCACACCAAGTGCTTGAATCAAAGACGCTCAATGGCGCGCTACACGCCTAACCTACATGTCAGCCTTTGTACTCGGTCCCAGTTGGAAATTCCAATTTAGACATACAATCATAAAATTTACCCAACCCACAATTGAGGTGTTCTTCATATTAAACTTGACACCCAAACAATCTCAAAACCTCTGAAATTTACAACTTAACTGCCCCAGATTCCTCCCCAGAAGAAAAAAAGATAGTATTATCGGAAAAAGATAAACGACAAATAGAGCCAGAGTCCCTTCCTATTATCAAGCCAATCAACTAGACCAAGCTCTTTAGCCCTATCAATCATCATCCCAAAACATCAAGCGCAAAAGTAGATAGAAAAGGGGCGGAGTTGTTTGTGGTAAACCAAACAAAACACACCAGACCGTAATTGGCTGACTTGTAAGAACCGGTTATTAGCTTGAGTCAGATTTTTTACAACAATAAAGTATAAGACCTAGTGTACACACCCAAACTGCAATACAATATCTTGTGAGCTCATTAAGATTACAAAATGCAAATGGATAGAACAAATACACAAGAACAACGCTGCAATGAGATTCTAAATTTACCAAATACTATCTCAATTGATGCAAATAAACCAACCTTTGTGGGAATTGGGACCCTAGCATCCATATACTCCACCCAGGCAAGTACATCATGAAATGATATTATCGATTCACAAGAATCTACCTCGGTTAACTACCATCGATCTGCGGTTTGATACCTGCAAAACTCCACGATAGACCTCATCCCCCTATCCATGACCATTACAATAAAGGTTCCCAAATTGAACTAGATTCGGGTCATCCTTAAAAACTAGCCACCAAGACATCTTCATTGTCACAATACTATGAAAGTTTTGGGAAGCCATAGAAAGGGGAGCATCACCGAACCAATAAACTCCTACCCTTCCACTCTGCTAATCCACAGTCTCCTCTAACCTACTAACCCTTCCTCAGCTCAAAACTTACCCAGTCTCCAACCAAATATGTACTAAGGCAAGTGTACGAAGCGACCTAGAAGAGACTCTGTAATCTCACCTGAGCCGAAGGGCTGACGAAAAACGCGGCGGGGGAACACTCACACCTCCCTATGCCAAAGAACCAGACACGCTGCTCGGACCTATCAACTGATATTCGAATTCATCACCAAACTACCCATACAAAATCCCCCCACAGTTTACCAATTCTAACTTACCACTAAAGTTCTTTTGTGAAGAGTGACATAAAGTAAGAGTGATCGCTGAATAAGGGGTCCTAATGTGAGGTTTACCTAACCAAAGAAAGTATGACAAGTGACTCTCCTACTTTATGAAAAGTGGAAACATATGTGGTAGCTGGTATGCAGCAATGCCAATTGGACGTAAGGTAAATCATCAGAATTTACTCAACAAAACGTTCAAATTGTGCACGTGTTCAGATTGTGCATGTACATAATACAGATATTCGAAGAAGAGCTACCAACATACCATTCGAATGGGCGACTACTAATAGCAATACATCCAAAAACCACCATGGAGACGGATCTAACACCAAGGTGGGAACTAATTATGAACTTACAAAGGAGCCAAAAATGCCCTCATACGACACCCATACAGATACAAAGAAAGAAAGGAGAACAATAAGAGGAAAACCTACATATGGTAAGAAAGTAGAGCAGGTAAATGATGAAACGGAGACTCACGATGGAAGAGTGAAGCTGTGAGTGATAAAGGTGACAGAACTGGAAGGGTTAATGATAAAAAGTGCGGAGCGAAGGAATTCAGCCCTGAAAAAGGTATGATGTCCCTCACTATAGGTGTCTTCGAAGGCCTCAAACATTGTAAGACTAAGATAACACCTTTCGGGATCTTCCACATCCGAACAGGTGGGCAGCGGAGCATTTGCAGCCATCACATAGCAAAAGCGTTTCTTTCCCATGTGGGTTAGGGAAGCCGAGGGAAATCCACGTACTGCTGGGAAGTCCCGCCGAATCACACCAGGTGACACATGGGCAAGGTGGCTGAACAATTTTAGCCTGGGAGAAGAAGAAGAACTAGCATTCGGGCGGAAACAGGTGACTCGCATTAAAGAACAGGCGTAGTAGGTGCCCTCCACCAACTCAGCCTCGCCTTGGAATTTTTTATACATAGATATATCTCGAGCGACTTTGAGCCACTGATAAGAGTCAAGATCGTACGAGTACACCTCGTCATCCCCCGTCAAAATGAAGGCCATTCTATGGACAACGGCATGGGCATTTAACCGACAAGAGAAAGGAGGATCCTCCAATCGGGTCCATTCACCAGAACCACCACAAGCATCGGGGTCGAAGACCTCGAAACGGGACAGATTTTCACCAGTCTTGTTGTGTTTCAAGCCCGAGACCACAAAAATCCTCCGTTCTACCACGAATGCCATTGGGCTAAACTTTCCAGTGCACATCTTAGGGGCTTCTCGCAACAACAACTTCGTTGTTGTTTCTGAAGCAGCAGCGATGTTGGAGGTGGTGTCGACTTCTGTTGCTGCTGGGTCGAAAACATGAACATCCGGAGGGTATATGGACCCAATAAGGCCCTCCCGTTCTTTCAATTCGCCCCCGAAGAAGTACAACTTGGAATCCAGCTGAACGCAACACATGGACCGGGGGTATTTCTTGCGGGGGAATTCGAGAATCGGAGACAATGCTTCTGGATCTGGTTTTCTTATTGGACAAAGAATACGATCATCATCATGAATCTCGGGGGGTATTTCAACAGCGTACAGACTATAGATATTAGGGCCATATACATGAAGCAAGAACATGTACACGGTTTTCTTCTCATCTGCTTCCACGACGACATGAAGCAAGGGTTCGGGTCGTGACGTAACTGCTTTCTCTGTTTCCATCTTCCTCCCTCGTCTTCTTACTCAACCCTTCCCTCTCTCAATTGGAAGTAGCCCTAGAAAAATTTGGGGATTTTGCGAGTAGTAGGTTTGGGGGTGTCGTAGCATGTGGGTGGGTAATTCTATTTGCGACCTTTTTTTTTTTTTTTTTCCCTATGCAACCTATTAAAATGTGCTTAATTTTCATTATTGTCTAAAGACCTAAATATCCCAACAAAAATCTTAACCCTAAACTCCTAGTCTTCTTCCCTCCTCTTCTTCTTCCCTGTTTTTTTCCTCTCATTGTTCCAAATTTTGAAGGTCTCAAGACAAAATACCGCCACCTCCATCTTCACCTTCACCGCCACCCCTTTTCCACATGTAAACTTTTTGTTCTTGTCACTCTCAATGGAGAATGAATGAGTAGACAACCAATCAATTGTGAGTTTTTCTCCTTCCATAGATCCATTTGAAGGTTTATATTCAATTAAAGAAGAAACAACAGAAATGCAATCAAATTCGTTGGTAGACAATACAATGGTGGAGAACCAAGTTGCTATTATGTACATTGTTCCTTTGGTGGAGCCAAAATGTCATGAAGAGGTAAGCATTCCCATTCGAACACGAAGAACAAATCTGGAAAACTGCGTTCCGAAAAATATACTAGAGAAAGTTCAGTAATAAATTGTCGACTTAATTTACTTTTTTCAACATCATAATATCGAATTCTACACATTACATCAACATTTGTATTCCGAAAAATATACTAAAGAATTCCATATATTACAAGTTTCGACAAGATAAAGTTGAAATGATTACCTTATTTCGACATTTGGATGCCGAAGTTTATACTTGTAAATTTTTGTAATCTGGTACAACAATACGTTTCGAGAAGATAACGTTGATAATAATCATATTTTCGGCAAGTTGATGTCGAAAGTGTTACATTTTTTCGGCATGTTCATACCAAAATAAAATACAGAGTTTCACAGTTTTGCTACTTGTAGAGTTATGCGTCAACGCATGGGAGCGACATAGGTCTACCAGCCTTATACGATTATACTGAAAATTTTACAACAGACTCGGTGAGTGGTTTGAAAAGGTCAATCTTCTTTTTCAATTATGAATTTTTAAGGTGTATTGAATTCTTTTCTTGAACCATGTTTTGTAGGTGTTTTCGACCGAAGAAGAGATGAGACAGTGGATAATATCGACTAGTAAAGAAAATGGATTGGTCATTGTCATAAAGGCGGCCGAGTTACAAGCAATAAACCGAAAACCTAGGATTAGATTTGCTTGTGTACGGGGTGGCAAGTACAGAAAATTTGTGAACAAGAACAAGTCAATTGTCAAAAGAGTAAACGAAAAGGGGATGAAGAACATACCACGCGCCACCGGCTCTAAGAAATGTGAATGCCCGTTTGAGTTAAGGTGTTTGAAGGAGCTAGATGGTTGGACCGTGAAAGTCTTCAACGACAAGCACAACCATCCTCCTACGGATCAGCTTGAGGGGCATCTTTATCCTGGGAGGTTGTCATCTGAGCAAACGACTATGCTAGTTGATATGTGCATTTCTTCTTTTTCGAAATATAGAGAAATACTAAGTGTAATGAAGCACAAAGATGAATTCAACGTCACCACAATTAAATTCATATATAATGCACGCCACAAGCACCGGGTTAAGGAGCGAGCGGGAAAATCACAAATGCACTATCTATTGGCTAAGTTACAAGATTGCCAATACGTTCATTTTCATCGGACCAGTGACGATGGATGTGTGAGTGACTTGTTTTGGTCGCATCCTACTGTTGGCGACATGTTGCGTGCTTTTCCTAGGGTGTTGCTGATGGATTGCACTTACAAGACCAACTGGTATAGGTTTCCTTTGTTTCAAATAGTCGGCGTCACATCGATGGAGATTACGTTCTCCGTGGCCTTTGGATTCATGGATGGAGAGAAGGAGAACAACTACATGTGGGTATTGGACAAGTTGAAAGGTATGATGGATCCGAACTCACTTCTCGAGGTTGTTGTCACAGACAGGGAGTTAGCTCTCATGCATGTTATTGCAAGAGTGTTCTCTATGGACACCCATCTCTATGTCGGTGGCATATTGAGAAGAATGTTTTTGCCAAGTGTAGAACGAAGTTCGATGACAAGACTTGGCAACAATTCAAGCATGCATGGTGTAATTTAGTACACATGTCAACTATATCGGACTACGAGCAGGGGCTTACTACTCTTAAGCGTGACTTTGCAGTGTATAATAGTTCGGCAATTGAATACGCTGAGAACACTTGGTTGGGACCGTACAGGGACAGATTCGTAGCAGCTGGATGGACAACATAATGCACCTTGAAAACCCAACTAGCAACCGGTAATTGGTTAACACTTCATCACTGTGGACGCTGCCACGGGGCTCTCAACTTCACCGATTTGAAAATTCGATTGATTTTTGGAGTCGCCACCCGGGTTTGCAGAAAATTACCCGAGAAACCATTTTTGATAAAAATATGACTTTCAGACCATTATTTTGGAAAAGGCTTTACGACTGATCATTTTAACCCAAAATATTTTGGGTTCGGAACCAGGTTACTAGAGGGGAAGGGTTTTACGGTACCCCGCTAGCCCGACACGTGGTCGGTCTCTACTTTGATACTCGTGGAATTTTTGCAAAACATTTTACAATGGAATTTTATTCAATAATCAAACAAGTAAAATGCATAAAATAATTATACTAAACGACAAAAATGCAACAAAATAATTTAAGATCGAAATTAACTAAATTGATTTTGATTTGCAGAGAACTTGGGCGCCCCAAATTTGAGGGAATTTAGGCGCCCTTGTTCAAAATATTTATTAAAATTTATTTTCCCGTCATTTTGATTCTGGTGACATCTTTTGAAAAATCATTTTTAACAATTTTGGAATGGTTTTTTAATTTTAAAATTCGTGATTTGAAAAAGGGAGATTATTAAAGGAAAAACATTTAAAAGAAAATACATAAAATCGGGGAAAATAAATTAGAGTAATTATGAATTTATTTAACTAAAAGAAAGTAAATAAATTTTAAACTTGTTTTTGCTTGAAAAATGATTTAATTGATTAAAATAAAAGAAAAATGATGAAAATTATTGAATTTAGGCGCCCCACTTTTTAAATAACTTGGGTGCCATATTTATTAAATATTTGAAAATTTCATATTTTTGATAAAAAGAAATGATTTTGTTCCTCTCAGGTTACATTTTCAGTATGTATTACTGGGATGTATACTGGAGGAATCCCCTCAGAGGACGAAAATAATGGTTTTGAAGCCCATTTTTTTTTATCTTGGAAAAGTCTTGGATAATGCTCTTTGCTTGATATTTGAAAACCGTGTTTGAATGGTTGGAGCTCTTTGGTTGAAAATATGGGTTTTTGAATATATGGGCTTGGGCTTGGATTTTGTGAGAGATTTTGATTTTTTTGAAGGATTTTTCGAAAGTTTTTGGTACTTGAGAATGAGTACTGAAATGTAGAAGTTGGAGGGTAAAAGGAGGGTGTTTTATTGTGTATATAGGTTTGGGATATGGCTGTAGGAGTGTGTAGGGTTAAGAATTTTGAGTTTTCTTTGAAATTTTTTGAAGGTTTTTTTGAAGGGGGTTGGATTTTAGCAAAATAAAGTTGCTGGTAGGATATGGAGGGGGCTGGAAATGTAGGAAAAAGAGGGAGAGTAAGTCTAATGGTGTAGAGAGAGAGAGAGAGAGGTATTTAGATGGCTTTAGGGATGGCAATGGAGAGGATCGAGGACGGATTTGGCTATCCCCGCCTCCAATCCCCGAACCTCATATCTACCTTCGTCCCTGCCCCGATCCCCGAATGGAGAATCATCTCCACCCCCAATCTCCACTCCTAACGGGGATCGGGGATCCCCGCCCCGATCTGAAAGTCACCAAAAAAATAAAAATAAAATCTAGAAAAATACCATTTATACTTTAGCAACATATTTGATATCTAAACAACCAAATAATGAAAAAACATGACAACAATTTGCAATTTTTCACCAAAAATCCCAACCAACCAAATAAGATTACATAACAGTCAATGATTCCAATCTTGAAGGCTGGAATTACCAACTAAATTCTGTTTGATTATGTTTAAGAATGTTAAGAATGAAGTGCATTTATTATAAACTAATAGTATATATTTTGAGGAAATCCTAGCAATTAACAATAATCAAGAGGTCTAAATGTGAATAACATATTAGATGTGTAATAAAAAAAATGGGTCAGGGACGGGTCGGGGAATGGATCGGGGGTATGTGGAACCACCTCCAACCTGATCCCCGGTTTTATTTTTATTTTTTCCTCCAAATCCGACCCGATTCCCAAAAAAAATCCCTGAAACTCCAATCCGAATGGGGCGGGGACGGATCGGAGCGGATCGAATCGGTCGGAATTGCCATCCCTAGATGGCTTAGGCTTAAAATGGAAGGGAGGGGGCTTATATAGAGGTTGGGAGGTGAAATAGGACAAGGAGAAAAAGGAGGGAAGTGTCTGGGAGCATCTGAGAACGAGTAACCATCATAAAATTTGCCTGCAGCATGCTTTGCATGGTTATGATTTCAAGGGAATTGGGGGCGCCCTAGTTGCAAGAAAATTGGGGTGCCCTAGTTGGATGGAAATTGAGGCGCCCTAGTTCGACTACACTGTAGACAAAACTTCACAGGACTGCCCCGAGTGCTATTGAACTCCGTTTTGAGCACGGTTTGAAGCGTTGGAAAACTTGTTGAGTCTAATTTCTAACACAATTGGTTTGGACCCAAAATAATTTGTACATCAAAATCTATGACCGTTTTACCCTCAGAAGGTCGGGAAAAACATGTCATTTTACTAAAACATGTGCATCTCCCTCATTTTGAAACGGATTGGGACATTATATATTGAAAAAGAGGGTTTTGAATGTACTAGAAGATGGTGTAGGATTGGGTTTGTTTTGAAGAGGTTTTTGGTTTAGGTTTTGAGCGCAAGGAGCATTATTCAAAACTTTCGAGGCATGTTTTGGTCCATGTCATCCTTGGGGAGCCTACCGGCCACAACTTAAGGGTATTTCGAGGGTCCAAATTGGGGTGTCTAGAATCACCTTTTTTGCATACTCGCTTCATTTTATTTTTCTACTCTAACTCAATCATTTTATCCACAGGGCCGAGTCTGCACATAAGCTTCTAAATGGGCATCTTGCATCTTCCCAAGGCAATTTTGAAAATGCTTGGGCAAAGATGCACGACCTGGTTGGCCTCCAAATTACAGGAATAAAAGCTTTGTTTGAGAAGAGTTTGACTTGTTGGCAACACATATTCAGAATTCCAATCTTCAGCCAGATAAGGGGAGCTGTTTCGCAGAGTGCCATGAAGCATATGATAGCGGAGGTACAAAAAGCTAATGAAATGGTCTTGGATGCCAATAGTGAGTGCAACTGTCCTATTTGCCGTGCCCATGGTTTACCTTGTGTTCACGAGATTGCTCAATTCAAGAATGACGGTATTCCCCTACCCCTATATTTGATTGACAACCATTGGAAGACACTTTCATTGGAAAAACCGAAACAAGATGCTTCAATTGTGCAAGTAATGGAGGCAGACTTCAATAATTTCTTGCCAATGTGAAAACCTTTAACGATAAATCCCAACGACATTGGATGAAAACCATCAAAGAGTGTTTGAATCCATCGGCCACATCCCTCTCAGTGCCCCAACAAAAGCTGAAGACAAAGGGTCGTCCGATAGGTAGCCTAAATACATCAACGCGTAGGGACCCATCCGAGTTTGAATATGTTGAGGCGGCAGTGAATACCAAACACGCAAAGGAGAAAACCCCAAAGGTGATGAAGGTGAAAACTCCAAAGGTGGTGAAGGAGAAAACTCCAAAGGTGGTAAAGGAGAACCCGCGCAAGAAGCTCAAAGTTGTTGCAAGCCTTTTTATGTTGAACTACATAGACGACTTCCCGGAGCCAATTAGATGCCACATCAAATCGATTTCGGATGTAATGAAGGATGGAAATTGTGGGTACCGGGCAGTAGCATGCTTGATGGGTTTACCCGAGAATGATTGGAGGAAATGTCGGAATGCCTTGCTTATGGAGCTTAATGAACATTTAGATCTTTACGAAAATGTGAGCGGTGAGAAGGGAGGGGCTGAACAATTACGTCACAGATTGACCTACTTTGATGATTTTCCTGCACCTGAGTATACGTGGATGACCATGCCTAACATGGGTCACCTCATAGCTTCTACTTACAATGTCGTGCTTGTCTTCCTATCCCAATGTCAATTTCTTACTTTCCTCCCCCTACTATCTCGTCCTCTTGCCAGGCAACGCAAGGTTATTGCTATTGGATTTGTTAATGGAAATCACTTCGTACATGTATGGATTTGTCATTGGATTTGTACTAATTTATTAAATTTTCACACCGTAACAAATTTAGATTAATTTACATATGCTTACTATGATAG
This sequence comes from Vaccinium vitis-idaea, assembly GCA_963854785.1. NCBI lineage: Eukaryota > Viridiplantae > Streptophyta > Magnoliopsida > Ericales > Ericaceae > Vaccinium > Vaccinium vitis-idaea. The sequence goes on along the minus strand of OY978224.1, from coordinate 16,224,663 downwards.
GTGTATATGAAGCCACGGTCGCCAATGCCACCAATAGCCAACAACTGGTACAAATATCTGCATGATAAGGCCAAGGGTTGAGAGAAGCCTTTTGTATCACAAATTGCAGATTTTACACGGTTAATTGGTTGTGAAGTAGCAATCGTGGAGTTCTGTGATGTAGATTACTGTAGTTTTCCTTCTTATTTTGTCACTGTACATTGGAACTTGTTGGATGGTTCATTCCATGTTTGATTGAAGTATGTCTGTTATTCTGTTCAATTTTCAACAACTACATCCTGAAGTTATGAAACTTTTTCAACATTTGTTTCTCGAATTATGTGATGATTTTTGACATTTTAATTCTGAATTCTGTAAATGAAGAATTTGTAGACCGTTTGTTAGTTCTATTTTTCGACATTCTAAGTGGTGGGATCTTTGTTAGTTCCATTTTTTTTAATCACTTTCATAATCATAAAAGTGGTACTTCATTAAAACCTTCACGAAACTTGAAAATAAAAATATTACAAACTTAAGAACAATACTTCGTGGGGTTAACAACCCTTCAAGCATTGAACATGAAATCATAGATTAAACAACAAACATGGCCACAAACAAACAGGGTAGCTTCAAATATGGATTCTTTTTGGGTCGGAATACAACAATCTTCTTCAGTATGAGACAGGTACCGGGATCAAGTATACTTGGAAACAAATCTTGTTCATATGCCTTATGATGAATGCCGACCCATATAGATCCTGTGGGATCCTATTCTCCAAAAAAACCACGCCCAAAGTAAGATTTTGGTGATCAACAATTATGGCAAAGTAGGTAACATAACATTGATTTACCTTCAACTCCAGCCATGGTTCTCCTAATTTGTTACGCTTGCATGATTTGACTAATGCCACAACCTAAACAATAATCAGTAGTCAACTCACAAATCACAAGTTCAAAAGAAACTATAACCATAATTTATGTTAGGCAAGAAAAAGGTTCCCGTATACGACAACTCACAAGTGGAATCCGTGCAGTAGTTACCCTCATATTGTTCACAGTAGCCAAATCTGTGTATTCAGGAAGTTGCAGGTACCCTTGGCACATAGCAGTTAACCAGGCAGACTTATCGACGAAATCAGTGTCTGGGCTTTCAACCGTAAGGGCTCTATGAATAACTTCCTGTGTGTTCATACCCTCCTCATGACCCTCCCCAGCAGCTCTTCGTTCCAATGCCATCTGGACCCGACCAACAGGGCCTGGAATTATATGTCCAAGGCGGCCTCATGGTCGAGAACTACTTTCTGCAATGCCGTTCCTTTTCCATCTTGGGTCGTTTCTCTTCATTGCTTTTGTTAGAGCTTTCGCTAAACTTAAATTTATTTACCGTTCATTGTAATGTTTTCCCCTATATTTATAGTGTTCAATTTTAGGGTATGGTTAATCGTGACTCAATCACATGTTTGCTTTGTACAACCTTATGACTGAATGCCTGAATGACATGTCAATTACTGAATGACTTGTCAATTTTAGGGTTTGGTTACCCGTGACTTGATCATGTGTTTGCTTTGAACAGCCTTATGACTGAATGATTTGTCAATTACTGAATGACTTGTCAATTTTAGGGTTTGATTACTCGTGACTCGATTACGTGTTGGCTTTGCACAGCCTTATTCACATGTCATCGCTTTAAACAGCCTTTCAGAAGCTACTGACTTTAATATCTTTACAGCCTTTAAAATCTTTATTTTTAATTTATATCACGTTGTACATTTGTCTATAAATTAATTTTTTGGTTTTCACATTTCTGAATAACACTCCTCAATTATTCAGATATGTGTTACAATGGCAAACAGAGGTTCAAGTTCTAGGGTTTGGTTACTTCCTCGGTTCAAGGACCCATACTGGAAAGAAAGAATAGCAGTCCAAAAGATTACTATGTTGGTCTTCGACAGGAATGGAAGTTTAGGGTTGAAGAGCAGGAGGGAATGGTTGCTAATTTATGTAACATGGGGGTAAGATTTCCTCATCGCCTATCGCTAGATATGCCAAGAACAAATAAGCGTTAGTATGGCCGTCATGGCCCGAATCAAAGAGGAGAACTGTCACGCCCTGCTTTTTAACAAAATTTAAATAAAGGAATCTCTTCCAATTAACAAGTCAAATGATAAAAGATTTCCATAAATCCTTCCAAGAGTTTTTCCATACAAAAGTACATCCTTAGCCCATTGCAATCAAGTGTTCGGGCACCCTTGCCACAAAGGTGAAATCAAATATTATTCCATAAGTTATTACAATCCAATGTCAAAAGTAGTGAAACGATTGGAGTTACATTATAATTTCCCAATAAAAATTAATGCATAAGAGAAGAGTAAAATGATTCCTTATTATGTATGTACATTATCCAAGCCATGCACTTCAAACCATGTGCGATCAAAGCTGCCAAGCTGGGTACCTGAAAATGATAGGGTGAGCTCACTAGCTCGTAGGAAAACCATACTACAACCGCTAGGCATAGAAATATGATAAGTGCACATGATATGAGCTATCATGAGAAGAAATGATCAAGGAACACAACGGAAGCTAAAACAAACGATACGTGTCCAAGAAGTACCCACGTGTCCAAAGGAACATCAAGTGTCCAAAATGATTTCAAGGTGTCCCATGTGATTTCCAAGTATCCACAAACAACCTAAGTACGTTAAGTTTGTCAAAATCACCAACATGTATAACATGTGTCCAAAAACCGTGTCCAAGTATCCAAATCCATTTTCATTTCAAAACATTTCCATCTCCAACTTTTTCAAGAAATCAACCTTTTTCTTTTGTACTAGGGATTTAATTCCTCTGCCGAATTCCATAGGCTCCGCGTGCCTCTGCCGGATTCTGTGGGCTCCGCATGCCCCTGCCGGATTCCATAGACTCCGCGTGCCTTTACCAAAATCTCACCAAATAATGGCATTTGTTTAAAACATTTCATTACCACAAACATTTCAAAACAAATCTATTTCCCAAATTTCATTTCACCAAAGCACCCCTTTTTTTGAAACGCCACAATTTTCGCCAAGTGGGCCGACCAATCCAATATACATTGTATCCGATACGTATAACAAATTATCCCATATAATCCCGTGTCAATCACATAGTTTGATGATTTTAAAATGGTTTTTGGGGTTACCACGTTACTAATAATCAAGAATGTGAAGTTTCGGACGATTGGAGGCCAAACGGACGTCAAAGGGTGGCCGGAAATCACCCAAAAAATCTGGGGAAGCTGCTGGAAAACAGAGGCAGCAGCTAAAAACGGGGGCAGCAGTGCAGATTTTCACCATAGAGGTGTAGAATTTCAACCCAAATGCAAATGTGATAGTTTAGGCTCAAACTAGAGATGCTAGGGAACAATTAAACATGGAGGCAGGTCAATTCCACTCCCAATTTCATCAATCAACAACCAATTTCATAGATCAAAGAATCAAAATGAGGAAAACCCATACAAATAGGGAAAACATGATTTTTCAAGAAATTAAAGCCAAAAACAAGTTATATGCTACAAATCACAAGTATATAACTAGAGGAGGTAGTTATTGTTTCCCTACCTCAAGATTGAAGCTTCAAAGATGATGAGAAAGCAAAACCCTCTAGTACCCAACTGATTTTGACCCCAAACTCCAAGAACGACATCTACCCAAGCTCCACTATGCGTTCAAGAGACAAGATCAAGTCAAAAACGAGTTACAAGGGTGATGTTTCACTCACAATCAGAGAGAGAGAGAGAGAGAGAGAGAGAGAAACGTGGAGCAAGAGCAAATAAGCTCAAGAAACTCAGCCCTTATCTTAGAGAGAGAGAAATTTGTGATCCAAGTTATAATCGAGCCTAGAAATGCAAGAATCTTCAAGATTGAAAGTGGGTTTGTGTTGAAATCTAATGGTTTATGTGTAATTTCTAGAGAGAAGTGAGAGGGCGGAGCTCTAGGGCTCAAAATGAAGGTGTGGGGGTGAAAAATGGGTTAAGGGGTCTATTTATAGAACCCCCAAATCGCGCACAAAAATTCTGCAGAAAACACTCTTGCTACCTGTAGCAATATGCATACTGCTACTGGTAGCCAATACTCAAACTGACCCACTGATCGACGATTACCGGTAGCAATATACATGTTGCTACCAGTAGCACCTGGGGAAAATTTTCACTACACAGATTTTAAGGGATTACCAGTAGCAACTGGAAATTTTTTAAATTTTCTTCCATTTCAATCGATTGGACCTCCGATCATTTCTAACATTATCTCAACACCCTAAAACCACGTCATAACATCAAAATACATATCTCAATCATCCACCAAACCCCAGTACACCAAGACATACACACCCATACAAACGCTTTGATGGAAACACACTTTAAGAGCCTTAATTAACACATTTATATAACTTGAAATGAATAAAAGAAATAAAAAAAATTCATAAAATTTACGGGTCTTTATGTGAGGTATCCAGAATACCCCTCGTCCGTAATACCTCTCCGGATGCCCCTACGAGGCATCTCCCACCGAGACCACCCTCTCCGACACCCCCGCCCCCCCCCCCCCCCCCCCCGTCGGCACCAAAATTTTGATTGTCTATCTCCTCCACCAATCTGCCAACAAAAAGAGAGAGGCTTTCGGATTCAAGACCCACTCGATTCAAGGCACCCCACTATTTCTCGTATAGGCCGATCTACGAACAGAATGGGGAGATGTACAACAACAACAAAAAAAAAAAAGAGGATTTTCGGCACTTACCAAAGGATTGAAACTCCTTCAGTCAATCCTGCCTTTGAGAAATAAGACCAAAGAACCAGGAGGCAACAACATCGAGCAGCGCAAACTCTGTTTCGGATCTGAACAAGGCCTCCACGGTTTGTTGATATTCTTTTTGGAAAGACTAAGCTAGAGGATTTTGAAGAAACGTGGAATGTAGAAATCCTTTTGAAGATAGAAGTCTTTTAGGTAGCAGAAAAGGAACCCTCCATCACTCTACATTTTGTAATTACACTTTTGCACCCTCTGTGCCTATTTTCTTTTCTCCGAGTCACACCTTCACACCATTTTTTTTTCTTTTTTTTTTTTTTAAAAAAGGGGGTGGAGTAGGAATGGAATATGAATGCATGGGTAGTAGAAGTATTTATTCAACACCATCAAGATATCACCAAAAAAAAAAAAAAAAAGAAGCAAGCACAAAATTTGAGCAAGTTTGAATATTTACCCATCTCAGCCACTTCCTTAATGGCGGATCAATTTCACCCAAAGCTACTATTCCCAACAAAAGATGGCGGAAAACAGACAGAGTCCCACTCTGAACCAGCCTCCAATAGATCCAACTCCGTGTGACCTCTCCATCGCGCCAATGAAATAAAAACTCAGAGCCACCCCTCGAGCTCCAAGTCAAAGAACAAATTTTACCTCTCAAGCAAACTTCCAAAGTGCACAAATGAAAAGGCTCTCCACATTTATAGTGGGTAAACATCCTCGACAAGCGCGTTGAAGTGACAAGACTCTCCAAACACACAGAAAGGACTCCTATGTGCACAGAAAAGAACAGAAATTTGCAGAAAAGATACAGAAAAAGAGCTATGATAATATGCTCGCAAGCACTCGTTTAAGACATGAGTACATGCGCGCAGGGGGACATTAATGTGGGTATCCAGAATACCCCTCCTCCGCAATACCTCTCTAGATGCCCCTCTGAGGCACCTTTTCCGAGGCACCTCTTCCACAGATGCTCCCTCCGAGGTACCTCTTCCACAGATGCTTCCTCTGAGGAACCTCTCTGAGACGCCTCTCCTATAGACCTCTACAGACTTAACTAATAGGCTTTCGTGAGCCTGGCGACTCTGCACAAGACCCTAGGTCGGGAGCAGGGCCTGGGTACCTGCTCTGGACCTAAGGAGGTATTGGCTTGGAGGCTTGATCATAGAGAGAGAGAGAGAGGGATTCGCCTATGTCATCGATGATAGCTGACAGAAAATCTCTGCAACATCCCGACTGATACGCCGGTATGAGGAGCCGGTATCATACCTACCATCTGGCCATGATACAGGCATCCATATATCACCTAACTGCACCTCTGAGAGTCTGATCATAAGAACCCCAGTTCTGATCATAGTATTGAAAGAGAAATTGCGCTCAACTACAATCCGACATGCATTAATGAAGGAGACATGCTTCCTTGCCCTCCAAGGCCTCAAGGCTCCTATATAAACAAGAGTTTGCGAAGCACTGAAGACAAACATTCAATACATACCTACCACTCCTACTCACCAGCGCATCACTCCATACTGCCATCTCTCTCTCTCTCTCTAAGACTGCCCTAAGCTCTCTCCTCCTCCACCTCCAGTGGTCTCGAGCATCATTGTAGCACCTACCATATACCTCAAGTACTCTTCCCACACCTTACACTCACACTTTACATTCTACCCTCCTTAGAAAATTTTGCCTTCAAAATTTCGTGTGTCAATGCACGAATATGCAACATGTGATATGTATGATATGCAACCGTATCCGTAACCATATCCTACACCATATCTAAGAAATGCAAAACTATCAAAGTGGAAACTCACATGGATTATGCGGTAAACAAGTCCGAATATTTCTCCTTCATCTCATCTTCCCGTTCCCATGTGGATTCCTCGCTACCAAAGTTATTCCACAAGACACTCACCAATCAAATCATTTTACCCCTTAGCACTTTCTCCTTCATATCCATCACTCGTATCGGTTTCTCTCCATAAGACGCATCAACTTCTAGCTCTAATTCGGACCATTCAAGTACATGCGACGGATCCGGCTCGTACTTCTTTAACATGGAGATGTGGAAAACATCATGAATGCTCGACAACCTTGGCGGTAGTGCCAATCGATAAGCGACTTCCCTAATCCGCTCTATGATATCAAACGGCCCAATATAACGTGGTGATAATTTGCCCCCTCGTCCAAATCGATTCAAACCCCGGCGCGGTGACATCTTGAGAAACACATGGTATCCCACCTCAAATGGCAATAGTCATCTATGTCGATCGGCATAACTCTTTTGGCGACTTTGAGCGGTTAACAAACGTTGACGCATCACTTTGATTTTCTCAGTGGTTGCCTCTTGCGCGGCGTTAAGCCTCCTGCGAATCAAGCTCATACCTCCGCGGTTTTGGTAACTAACTCGGGCCCCACAATGGTAGTTCCACCCAACTCAGACCAACATACCGGCGACCTACAGGGTCTACCGTACAATGCCTCAAAAGGCACCATCTCGATGCTCGATTGGTAACTATTGTTATACGCGAATTCGACCAACGGTAAGTGATCTTCCCAACTACCCCGAAATCCATCATGCATGCCCGTAGCATATCTTCTTAAATTTGAATCATCCTCTCGAATTGCCCATCGATTTGTGGATGATAAGCGGTGCTAAAAAGCAAATTCGTACCAAGTGCGGATTGCAAACTTTGCCAAAATAGAGCGGTGAAATGCGGATCTCTATCGGAGACGATGGAAATCGGAATCCCATGAAGTCGGATTATCTCCCGAATGTACAAACGATTATGTGATTCGACCGTATCGGTAACTTGAATCGGTAAAAAGTGTGCGGTTTTTGTCAATCAATCAACGATAAACCATATGGCATCATGCCCCCTCGGCGATCTTGGCAAACCCGTCACGAAATCCATAGTCACGTTCTCCCACTTCCATTCGGCTACCGGTAATGGTTGTAATTCCCCCGCGGGTCGTTGGTGTTTCGCTAACGGTGAATGATGAAATTCTCGCAAAATCTCATCCTGACACGAAATTGGTACAAACAACTTCCCTTGAAAACGAACACTTTGATTGGCGTGAATCATCCAACCCTCGCTTGCCTCTCCGCTAAGGAACTTAGCACAAAATACCCCCACTTCCTCGTCGTTTTGTTGGGTTTCAATCACGCGGCTAGATAAAGTCGAATGTACGGTAAGGTTACACAAAGTCACCCACTCGCGGACTTCCTTGCAATGAAGCGCGTAAAACCGCAAGTCTTTCACTCATCGATAACTAAACTCGCCAAACTCGCCGGTTTCCTACTCAATGCGTCTGCTACCACTTTTCCCATGCCCTGATGATATTGGAGATCAAAGTCATAGTCTTCCATGTGCTCCATCCAACGGCATTGCCTTAGGTTTAATTCATTTTGGGAGAACAAATACTTCAAACTCTTGTGATCCGAAAATATTTCAAACTTCTCGCCATAAAGATAATGCCTTCAACTTTTCAAAGCAAAAACAACGACCGCCAACTCTAAGTCGTGAGTGGGATAGTTACGCTCGTGTGTCTTAAGTTTTCGAGACCCATATGCCACAACTCGCCCATTTTGCATTAACACGCAACTAAGCCCTTCCCGTGACGCATCGCAATAAATGGAGTAGCCAACTCCATGCTCGGGCACAATCAAGATAGGTGCGCTAGTCAAACATTTCTCCAACTCTTCGAAAGCCGACTCACACTTGTCATCCCACACAAACCATGTCCCCTTATGTGTCAATTGTGTCATTGGGGCCGCTAATCACGAGAAATCAAGAACAAATCGTCGATAATACCCGGCGAAGCCCAAAAAGCTCCGAATCTCAAACACACTCTTCAGACGCTCCCAATTCAAAACCGATTCTATCTTTCCCAGATCTACGGAAACCCCATCCTTCGATACCACGTGACCCAAAAAATTTACCTCGGACAACCAAAACTCACATTTGCTCAACATAGCATATAACCGGTGCTCTCTCAAGAGCTCAAGAACAATGGTGAGGTGAGATTGGTGATCTTCCTCGGTAGGGGAGTAAATGAGAATGTCGTCAACAAAAACCACGACAAACCGAAAGGTAAGCTCGAAAGATGCGATTCATCAAGTCCATGAAAGTAGCGGGTGCATTAGTTAGGCCAAATGGCATGACCACGGACTCATAATGGCCATATCGAGTACGAAAGGTGATTTTCGGAATATCCTCTCGACGAACTCTAAGTTGGTGATAACCGGACCTCAAATCAATTTTGGAAAGGCAAGTCGCGCCCCTTAGTTGGTCACACAAGTCGTCAATTCTAGGCATGTGATACTTGTTCTTAACGGCGACCTGGTTTAGCTTACGGTAGTCGATACACAAACGGAGTGACCATCTTTCTTTTGCGCGAAAAGAGCCGGTGCTCCCCACGGTGAAGTACTAGGGCGAATGAAGCCTAAGTCCTGTAACTCTTGGAGTTGGGTTTTCAATTCTCTCAACGTGGCCGATGTGAAATGATAAGGTGACATAGAAATAGGTGCGGTACCCGACAATAGATCTATCGTAACTCAACCTCCCGCTCGGGTGGCAAACCCGGTAACTCTTCTGGAAAAACGTTCGGAAAGTCACAAACGACCTTCGGTAACTCCCCACGAGTGGACAAGTCCTCATCTAGTGTCAAACTTGCTAATAGGCCCGCGATCAATTCCCTTTCCTGAGACTCATACAAACACGGCTTTAGTGGCTCCCGACGCTCCCCGGAAAACTCGAAACCCCCTTCTGGCGGACAAGTACAAACTCGGCGCTTAAAACAGTCAATGGCCGCGTGAAAAGTTGATAACCAATCCATTCCCAATACGAGATCGAACCCGGACATGCCCAACACAATGAAATCAAACAAGCATTGACGATCAAGGATTACCAACTTGCAACCCCGGCATATACGGTGTAGCAGAGTCCTACCACCCAATGGTGTGTCAACAAACAATGGAGGGTTAAACTCCTCAGTTTTTAACTCTAGTGCACGTACGAATGATATAGCAATGAAAGAGTGTGATGCTCCAGAATCAAACAAAACCTTAGCAAAGGAGTTAAAGAGAGGAAATGTACCCCTCACCACAGAAGTCTCTGGCGTCTGAGTAGTAGCGAAAGGAGGTGGTGGTGGACGAACTCGCTCCCTTGTCACCCTGTGGCCCCTGAACTATGGTGGTTTAACAGTAATGCGGATGACTCTGTGTGCCCCTCGGCTGCTGACTAAAACCCTGTCCACCTCTAGGCTGTTGGACCGAGCTTGACTTATTATGTGAAACCCCTCTCTGTGGACAGTACTTGGCAATGTGGCCAAACCCGCCACACTCAAAACAAGCCCCTAGAGTTTGAGAACACGGTGGTGGAGGAGGCCTAGACTGTGGCTGAGACTGAAGCTGGGGACAATTGGTCCGAATGTGCCCCTCCTGTTGACAATAGAAGCAAGTGGCATGCGGTCAAGAAGAGTGAGAAGAAGGTCTCCCAAAACCCGAAGCAGTCGGTGTGCGGGAGCCTGATCGGCTCTGTGGAGGTGGAAAAGTATCCCTCTATCTCTTCCTACTCTGGCTCCCATAACTCCCCGTAGTCACACTCATGTTCCCAGTCGAGTGCCTATTATCCGAGCCCTGCGAATTCCTCAATGCATCCCTCAGCAACTCTAAGCTCCTTGCTCGGTCTAACGGCCATGTTCCCTTGCTCGAGATTCTCAAATTGCTCTCTCAAGCTCTCGCGGTAAGATTGGGGAAAATATTAATTTTCAAACAAAGTCTCAAACTCTGCCCAAGTGATGTTCTCAACATCCGGTTCCTCAACATGCCTAGCCGCCCAATCAGCTCTCCGTGCATCCCTATGCGTCGGTCAAATAAACTCCCACCATTCGTTTGGCTCACCGAAGAGTTGGCAAGCCACCAAGCGAACTTTTGTGGTGTCACCAGTAATGTCCATAACGTCAAAACATTTTCTCATCTCTGCAAGCCAATGGTTGGCATGAAGCGGATCCCCGGATTTCCCATCGAATTGTGGAGGGTTCCACTTGCGAAATTTCTCGGCAATCTCCATGGCGCTAGGTGTTGGTTTCACTCTTGGTTGGTTGATGGCGGTTGTAAAAGCGGTGACCAATTGGGCCAAAAGTGGTCTTTGAGGATCTTGCACCCCCGGGTCGCGCCTTTCCTCATCCCCCGGATTTCCCCACGTTGACTTACTTCATCCTCAACCCGTTGGCGACGACGACCGCCGCCCCTAGCTCTCCTATTCCTTCCCACGCCCCTAACTGGTGGTTCACGTCGATGCGGCATAGTTCTAACGTAAGATAAGAAAGAAAGACTCGTTTAGTTCCACAATATCTCAATGAGGTCATAGCCTCTAACTCCAAATCCCACTACGGGTACAACTCAACACTATGCCTTAACATGTAATGCAATGTTACCACAATGGAGAGAGAGAGAGAGAGAGAGAGAGAGAGAGAGAGAGAGAGAGAGAGAGAGAAATTCAAGTCTAGGTTACGCAAATTCTTAGATGAAAATCAACCAGTGACCAAAGCCCCACCATAAAAACGGATATATGGGTTAGAGAGTTGATAGTTTTTTAGTAGTGCCTAACAGGATGTTGGAAAAGGTCCAGCGTCCACCGTAGAGTCTCCGAAGACAAACAGAGGTCGTCCTTGAAGGTCGGTGATGGTCAGATCGAGTCTACTGCTGTCATCTTCAATCATCATCTTCAGTTTTCTTCGAGCTCCACGGCGGCAACAGGTGTGTAAAGCCCCATTTTTTTTTCTTGGGTTTTTGCCGTTCAAATCTAGATCTACGGCCAACGGAACATCTCCAAGCTTAACCACTTACATATTCGGACTCCTTGAGCCGAGGGCTTCCATCCACTTGAGGCCGTTCATTTTCTGGCGATATTTTTTCGGTAACTTTCTGATGACCTCGCCGGAGCGTCTACTGTCCTCGTTTTCACGGTACCACCCTCTCTCTTTCTCTCTTTTATGTAGCACATATTGTAGGATAGTGAGACAGTTGTCATGGGAAAGCGAAAATCAGTTACTAAGCTCACTCTTCGGGACTTTCATGACCAAATTGAGAATGTGTTTGGTTACTCTGATGTGGAAATTGTTTCTGTTGACGACGAGGATGATATTTCTATAGTGGCCAAGAATGTCGACGCAGTAGAATTGCAATTGCCTCCGGTCATTGCTGATTCTTGGCCGAAACTTAGCTCCTCAGTTAAGGCAACTGAGAGTGGTGGAGTTACTACGACACCACTTCAGGACCCGACCAGGAGTGCGACTGCCAATGCCGAAAATTCTAATACGAGTGCTCAATCTCATCTTACTCCAGGAGATAAATCGGAAGGTAAAGCTAACTTGAATGCTTGGACAAATGTTAAGATTTTCTTAACAAAGAAAAAACTAGTAGGCTGAGTAAACACCTTAAGAGGTTTCCGATTGAGTATGTGAATAATCAAGTCATGATTCCGCTTAAAATTTCTAAAAATGGGGCTCTGAAATGGAAACATGCTATTGTGGGTTATTTTGTGGATAAAAGTCTATCCTACTTTCAAGTTAGATCTTGGACTCAACAGGTTTGGAAAATTGATGTTGAGGATGTGGTCACCTTGGACAATGGATTTGTTGTGTTCATCCTGGGACGCATCTTACTAAAAGTGTCTTCTCTTGCATTCCAGTGTGCGTTAAATTCTACAATGTTCCCCTTGAATTATGGACAAAGGATGGATTGAGTAGTATTGCTAGTGTCATTGGCAACCCTCTTTACCTTGATGATTTCACACAAAATCATAGCAGGTTGATGTTTGCTAGCGTATGTGTTGAAGTGGATGTGGCAAAGGAGATTCCAAAGTCCTTCGTAGTGAATTTGGGTTACGGAGAGCCTTACGAAATTAGAGTAGAGGTCCCTTGGAAACCTCAAGCTTGCAATGTTTGTAAGATCTTTGGCCATTCTACTAGTACCTGCACAGTTAAGCCCAAAGGCTCACCTCTTCCAGTGTGGAAACCCAAGGAGAGAGTAGGACAAGATGTCCCAGTGGTTCAAGAGCATTATGTCAAAGAGAGTGTAGGACAAGACATCATGGTTACTCATGAGCGAAATGCAAAAGATAGGCTAGCTAATGGAAGTAAGAATGATTGGATAGAGGTGGTGAAGAGGAAAAATCAAACTCCGAGTATGCCTATGGCCATCTCATTGTCTAGCAGTGTTTCTCCTACAACTAACGCGTTTGGCATTCTTGAAAAATGTGAGGATTCGGATACCTCCTCCACAGTGGAGGTGACAAAGATAAATATTGCAGGGGCTATATCTAGGTGATGCTACCCCGATTCTCCTTGGTCAGGGAAGTACTCAACAAGAGCCTCCCCCCATGGCTCTCCGTCGGTCCACACGGTTTTGAGAGCCTCCACGGATTCCCATGGAAAGCGATTTCATTGGACCTTGACATAGTTTGAACCAAGTGGTGGGTGAATCCTCAACACCTTCATCCACTAGAGATCTAAACAAAAAGAAGCTTAAAAAAAAAATCAAGATGTTAAAGGCTTCAAGAGTTTAGTTCTTGAAGGTAGCTTGGCCTTTTTTTTGTTTTCGAGTTACTTCTTTGAAGTGTGTTTTGATCTTTGTTGGCTATTTTTGCTGTGGTTTAGTTTTAGATTTTCTCTTTTCTTTTTCTTTCTTTTCCTCCTGGGGTATGCCCCTTGTAGGGTGTATATTCGGCTAACCTTTTTCTATTTCAAGCTAATTTACCCCCAAAAAAAAATGTTACCACAATGGCCATATGCTCATGCATGTCACACAAGCACGCAATGAATGAGAAAATAGTTTTCGTGAATAAAATCAATGCAATGGTTTAAGCCCTGAGACTTTAAATCTCCCCACGGTCTCAAAGTTTTCGAGCCTAGAGCTCTGATACCAAGTTGTCACGCCCTGCTTTTTAACAAAATATAAATAAAGGAATCTCTTCCAATTAATAAGTCAAATGATAAAAGATTTCCATAAATCCTTCCAAGAGTTTTTCCATACAAAAGATACATCCTAGCCCATTGCAATCAAGTATTCGGGCACCCTTGCCCCAAAGGTGAAATCAAATATTATCCCATAAGTTATTATAATCCAATGTCAAAAGTAGTGAAAAGATTGGAGTTACATTATAATTTCGCGAAAAAAATCAATGCATAGTAGATGAGTAAAATGACTCCATATCATGTATGCTCATCATCCAAGCTATGCACTTCAAATCATGCGCGATCAAAGCTGGGTACCTGAAAATGATAGGGTGTGTAAAGACCCGGAAATTTGTGTAATTTTTTAAAAAAAATTAGAGGTGGGGAAATGTTTTAAAAGGGTTAACCGAAGAGTTTATGTGAAATATAAATTTTTAACTGTACGGGTGATACTTACATGACTGTCACGATTGTGGGACCCTAATCAGTCCAATGTTGTCTATTGGCAATCGCATTGTAATGCGTGTCCAACGTTCGAGATTTTTCCTAGATATTCTGAGCACACGGTGACATTGTCCACGATTTTCTAAGTGGGTACGAATATTTTGGTATTTTTCCGAGACCGAAGCCCGGACAATTCGAACACCGCTCGGAGTAAATTGTACTGCCTTATATCCCCTCGTTTTGTGCGAGTACGCCTGCCATGTTCCCAACAACTCTCCCCCCCCCCCTCTTTATTCGCTCCCTTGTTCCCCATTTTTCCTTTCACTTTTCTGGAAAAGAATTAGAGAGAAGAAGAGAAGAAAAGAAGAAGAAAAGAGGAGAGAGAAAGGGAGGCCACGGCTGCCACCACCTCCGGTGATCTCCACTGCCACTTCCGACCACCATCTCCACCTCCCAACTTCCCCTCTACAAGTATAGCTCTCATCTCTCTCGTTTTTGTTGATTTTAGTGGTGAATATTCGTGTATCACTACTCGTATGTACAGCAGATTCTAGACAGCAGACTGGGTCATCATTTTTGGTCGATTTCTCCTTCATAAACTGTTAATTAGGTTTTTCTTCCTTCTTATGAGTTAAAGTAAACTCAGAGCTCTTTCTTTTGCCGCTGGAATCAGTCAGATCCATTAAGAATTCGATTTACTACGAATTTTTGAAAACGGGTCTGCTTGCTGTCAGATCTGTCCCAGACAGATTCGTGTAGCCTTGGTATTTGCTTGTTTTCTCACCTTTGGATTACGAATTGGACTTTGATCTCTTCTTGAACTTTGAACATCGTTTCACTACGAAACTTTTGACACTAGAATCTCTCCATAATATTAAGAGCTCGATTTATAGTGATTTTTCAAAGTTGGGCTGTTCTGTGTTCACTCGTTTTCTGCAGAACCCCTGTTTGTACGAATTTTTAAGGGTATCATTTGACCTTCAAATATTCTGATTTTTTGACAGATTACTCCCCTTGGTATCTAGTGTGAGTGTGATTTTTTGTGGACATGGGTTCTTTAATAGAGAAGCTTGCATTTCGGGTTTAATTCAAGTTTGAAGCTAGGATTTGCTTTTGGGTTTTGATCTACACCAATTGGAGCTTAACCTTTGAGGTAGGGAAATTTCTAACTCTTCTAAGTGTAAATGTTGTGTTTGTGTGTGTTTAGACTCTTGAATGACCAATCTTCTTGTGCCTTGTGAATTTCTTTGAGAAAATCATGTTCTAATCAATGTTTGAGTTATAATGTGTCATGCCCATGTTCATATATGGTCCTCCACTTCAATTGGGTGTTACTTCGTCCTAATCTTGCATTGGATCCTTGAGCTTGCTTGTATTTGGAAGAAAATCACTTGGGACCTTATTTTCTTAGCACATTGTTTGAGTGAATGTTTAATACTTGTTTGCACTTATTCGGTCCCGAAACGCGTTGTTCATTTGTATTAGGACATTTTCCACACTGGTAGTATTTTGGTATCAAATGATAACGGGGATTGATTGGTATTACTTATTTCTTGTTATTTAGTGGATGTGACGAGGGCACGGTCCATAAACTGATACGTTGTGTGCATACGGGTTGAGTGGAAAGTCCGGGACACTTGTGAAATGATATCGTGATCTGTGAGTTGCTTGGGGCACTGAGTTGAACTTATAAATTGATAAGTGGTGATGTGAATGAATGATATGACACTCGGGTTGAAATACCATTATTGGCATGTTCGGGTAATACAAAACACTACTTTGACATGAAACTAAGGTGATGGGACATGTGAATATAGAAATACTATTAATGAGCATTAAATGAAGTACGATTGTGGTATTGATGGCACGGGGCCCGAAAGGGTACGCCCGGAATGGCACGGGGCCCGAAAGGGTAAGCCCGGAGTGGCACGGGGCCTTTATGGCATGCCCGGAGTATAAGGAATAAAATGAATGAATAAGAAATATGATATAAATGTTTTGGGAAACACATGTGGCACGGGGCCCAAAAGGGTAAGCCCGGAGTGGCACGAGGCCTATATGGCATGCCCGGAAAATGATCAAATGTTTGAAAAAGGAATGTGATGGATATGGATATTGTGTAAAACTTATGAGGCGTGTTGTGTGCATCAGGCACTAGTTGGATACAAGAGACGAGGATAAATGAAATCTAGTTGATTATGTGTTACTTTCAAACCTTTTAACCATTCGAACACTCTCTCTCTCTCTCTCTTAGCTTTTATTACATGGTTTATGTCTATCTAGTCTATCACTCATATTCATTTCATTGCATTTAGAATTGTTAGATTTTTCTCTACTGGGCTAGTGTAGCTCAACCTATCCATTTCAGGTACCCAGCACGGAGGAGCATGACATAGATTTGTGTGAAGCGTGTGCATGCATCACTTTTGAAAGTTAAACGGAAGAGTTACTTCATCATCTTGGCATGTGTTAATTTGATAAGATGATTATGTAGTCTAATTCGATTTCCCTTTGTTTATGGGTTTGTAATGACACTTAACAACTATAAACTGCATTTGGGTTACGGTTGTCCGTAGATTGTAGTAATTTGTCGACCTTGACCTTGTAAGTTGTATTGTGAGACTTTGACTTTGACCGTGGGTGGCGTTGACTTCCATGTGGATTATATATATTTATCTTTTGAAAATTGAGGGCGTGACAAATCATGTATCAATTGAGTGATTAAACACCAAAATTCATAGATCAAGCACCCACTTAGTGGAAAACCTATTTTTTTATGGTGGAAAGGAAGATTTACTAGAAGTTTAAGGTCAAGAGCAAAGTATATGCAACAAATCAACTAGATACAACTAGAGGAAGTAGAAATGTGTCCCCTACCTCAAAGATTGCACTTGAAATGGGTAGAAAATGGAAAACCCTTGCTCTTGAAGCTCCCAAACCGAAAAATGCTTGCTCCAAGCGAAACCATGGAGACCCGGACTTCAAATCACGCGTAGAAAAGATGAATCTTTGGTTGGATGTTGAAGTATTTGAGTGTGGAGGGTGGATTTGGTGAGGGGTTTTTGAAGAGTTTTTGAGAGAGAGAACAAGGGAGAGATGGCCGGCCAAACAAGAGGAAGAGAGAGAGTGATTTTTTTTTTTTTGGAAAAAAAATCTCCTGACTAAAGTGTATGTACACCCCTATATTACACATACACCCCTCATGGTTCTAATGCATTATAAAGACACCCAAGTGCATTCTCTAACTCCACATTAACCCCTCTTTAATCTATTTTCATTTCCTCACATTTCCCCAATGTTATTACCAAAAAATCATTTGAAATTACGGGTCCTTACATTTTCCGCCACCACCCACCGTCATACACCATCTCTTCCTCCAGCCCCCATTGTCCTACCGTTCTCCGCCCCCAAGTATGGGTTTTTTTGGGGAAGTTCTGACGTAGGGTTGAACATGGGTGTTTTGGCCCCCTTCGTCGCAATAAAGTTTCAAATTCGTAGGCGGCCGAACTTGGAACTTGGCTCTCACCCCGGAGAAGCGGTTGGTTTGTCAACTCGGTCCAACTCGATGCTTTTGATCCAACTCAGTGGAGTGACTTAGCGAGATGAATCGGCTATACTAGTTATGAGTCCAGATTAGTCGGTTTTTTATTTTTTATTTACTTCTGTTTGTTGGTTTGTTTTTTGATTGCATATGCGTTGTATTGTGTAATGGTTTGAGCTGGGTATGTTGGGATTCCACCCCGTGTGGGTCGGATGGGCTTAGGCTCGGAGGGAGGGATTAGGGTTTTTGTATTGTAACTTTAACTCTATAAATATACTCGGATATGCCTTGTTTATTTTGTGTGACAAAAGTGAGTGAGAGAGAGAGAGAGAGAGAGAGAGAGAGAGAGAGATACATGAGAGAATTGTGAGGCTTTTCATTATTGTGAGATTGAGAGTGAGTGTGTAACATAATCTCGGATTTTCTCCGGATTATAGTGAAAACCCCCTCCCCGTGGAAGTAGGTCCGATTTGGCAGAACCATGTAAATTGTGTGTCTTGTTTTCTCTTTGATTTTACTACTTTTGTGAGTGAGGTGCGTGTTTGGGCAAACAAACTGGTATTAGAGCACAGGTTGAAAGCACCGGATAGCACGAAGCAATTGGATAATCACTCGGAAGCCATCGGAGCACCGTTCGAAGTTCTGGTCGGACAAAACAGTTGACGAAAATTGTTTTTGATTAGTGGGTTAGGTGTGGCTCTTGGAGACGATCGCAACGGTGGGTGGGCGGTCGGATTTGGTCACCAAAGTGAGTCGTACGCGCGGTTTGAATGGCGGAGCGTGGAGGCGAGAGGTGGCATTGGTACGGTTTATACCAAGAGTGATCAGCTTCATGATTTGAGCACACAACTGTGTTCCCCTCGTTCAGACGATCTTGGAACAGGTTGGAAAGTGTCGCGTGTGAGGTGCGTTAGATCCACTCGCACAACTGTTGCTCACCCGCGGCAGACGGTTGAGGGTGACTAGGGCTAACGTAAGCAAGGGTCAAAGCGTTCACCCGTACGGTTTAATAGGGTCAGAAGGGTCAGGAGCTGGGTCATAAGGTTCAAAAGTGTCACGGTCTAGGTCAAAAGGTTCAAATGGGTCAGAGGTCTGGTCGAAGGGGTCAAAGGGTCGGGTCAGAAAGTTCGGCTGGTTCGTGTTTTGGTTTTTCTGGAGGAATTTCGGCTGGTTTAGAGGATCTCGGTGGTTCAGACCGGATTGTGACCGGTCAACCAGAGGCAGTTTTTAGGCCGGTCCAACCTAGTTTTGATCGGTTCTAGACTTGATTTGATGTCCCGGATCCAATCCTGGGCTCGGTTTGCGGAGATTTGATATGGTTTTTGACGATACGTTCTATTTTACTACTTTAAACCGTTCCGAGGAGTATCGAATCATTTTTGGGAGTTCCTAGGGCAGTCTTTTGGTGACAATCTTGTTCACGGAGATGTCAGATATTAGTATGAATGTTATGGTCCTATTGATGGCGACTAATTATGCGATTTGGAAGCCTCAAATGGAGGACATGCTTTCATGGAGAGACTTGTATGATCCTTTGGAACCCAAACGGTCAAACCAGAGGATACGAAAGAGGATGATTGGAAGAGAATAAACAAGAAAGCAGTAGGATTGATCCGTTAGTGTATTGGACAGGAGGATTTTCATCATGTAGCTCAAGAGACAGACGCTTACGCTATGTGGATAAAATTGGAGGAGATGTATTAATCGAAAACATCCCGGAATAAAGCGCAACTGATGAGGAGGCTTGTGAATTTGAAGCTCCGGGGTGGAGATTCGATTGTTGTGCATTCCAGTGAGTTCGAGAATTTGGTAAATCAGCTGTCTAATGTTGGAATGAAGTTCAATGATGAGTTGCAGGCTCTGTTGTTGCTTAGTTTTCTACTGGATTATTGGGAGACACTAGTGGTTTCCCTAAGTAACTCAACGCCGGAAGGAAAGTTGACTATGGTTATGGTTAAGGATGCTATTTTCAACGAGGAGGCAAGGAGAAAAGAGATGGTGACTGGACAAGCTGATGAGTCATGTGCACTAACTTCAGTATGTAAGTGGTTGCTAACTTCGTATCATATCGAGCTTATATTGCATATATAAACAATTCATCAAGATTAGTTAATAATGAGGATACATATGCATGCGTCTTTGCAGGATAATTGCAAGGGAAATATTTATCAACACTGGTTAGTGAGACATTGTTGCATTGGAGTAGTAGAGCCAGGAGGAAAGATGGGTTCCATTTCATTAATTCTATTTGTATGCCATGAAAACTGGCAATTCCATACAACACCTGTTTTGAATAAATTGCTTGTATTAGTGTCTTTTGTGGGTCTGGCCATGTGCGCATGTAATGTTCAATGGGAAAATATACCACCACCCCCTTCCAAGTGGAAAATTGTATCTCATTAAAAACACGATTAATTCCACTTTGCAACCCTATACTTTCACCCAACTGTCACATTGCACACACCACTTCCAATGTTGGCAATCGCATCTTAGCACTTTAATCCACTTGGAAGCTCCGCCCTCAGCCCATCTCCGTCGGAGATGTTGACGGTCTTGAGGGTATGATAGGAATTTCAACACCTTCCACCACCTCCAAAACTCCCCCTTCATAACTCCACCAAAACCATTGCCCTCCCCATTATGGAAATCCTAGTTGGACAAAAAACGGCAAAAAAAAAATGGAAAAGAAAACCTACTCAGACTAGAGGAAGCAGATCTTAGGGTTGAAATATTAGAGTCTTGAACATTGAGTCAGCTCCTGCTCCATGCCATTCATTTGGAAGGCATCTCCATATAAATGAGTTAAGGCAGCTCTAAAACGATGAAGACCTTTAATAAGTATTGAGGATAGGAGAAATGTCGAATGACGCTTTACGCTACATAACACAGAAAGAAAATCCCTAGGAAGTTTTGAACAAAAACGCAATAAAGAAGATACTAAGCTAGTAGCTCGATGGCATTTCCTGGTCCTTCCCTTGTAGATATCCCATCTGAGTTTGACCTCAAAAAGGGCATCATTACACAGGATGGCCAATGGCATTTAGTTAGCGTCAAGGTGCCCATTGCAGCTTACCTTATGATTTCAATGAGAGTCGCCATTGGGAAACCAAGAAAAGAGATAGAGATTTTGGATTTGGGAACCAGTGGTACGGTGAGGGAAAGGGGTGCGCACCCCTTTCCGCCTAGCCACAAAGGCTAGCCCATACTCACTCAACATAAAACTGTTAAACTATTTTAAAAGACTTCGTAAATAGATTAATTAATTAGCCATTAAACAAATATGGGTGATGACAGGAAATAAATCACACACGAGGTAGGGACAAGGGATCGTGCAGTGCAGAAATAAAATAAAGAAAGTAAACTGTTCCCCATGCAAATTGATATGCCGACTGACTTATCGAACGGGGTTAATGTGCCGGCCGGTTCTCCTACTTGACACCAGAAAACGATAAAAATAGATACAAGCAGAGGGATTAGAAAGTACCAACAAAAACAAACAAATAAGATGCGGTCAATCGAGAGACTCTATGACCTCGATACCTCAGTTGCTCGATTATAAAATCAAAGCTTGATTCGCGCAGCCTTTATACATTAAAGGCACGAAAAACCGATGAATAATGTAGAACTCTTTTAGCTTTGAAGGTTTTGGCTACTCTCTTGGTGTTTTCGCTCACAAAGTTGCTAGACTACAGGTATATAACTTGAAATTGTTTGGGTGTTGTGTGTTATTGATTCTAGGGTTTTGAACCTAGGGCTTTGTGTGTTGAAAACGATGAGAAGAGTGGTTGTATAATGTAGAAGAGAGGCAGGAAATCTGATCTTAACCTCATAGGAAGGGGTCCTATTTATAGGAATTGAAGGTAGGGTTAGAGATAATTATATTTATGAGAGAATTAATTAAATCCGAAAATAGAGTTAATTTCCCATGAAACCTCTTTCAATAGTGTTTTGAACATGTACAACAAGTTGGATTACTGGATACGAAGAGTTGGAATGAAGCCCAACACTTGCAAAAGCTTCTAGACTCGCACAGAGTTGAATCCACGACCGGCACTTCGATCTAGACAGCACAAGAACCGAACTTCGCGAGTTTGCTCTGGTTACTACCGAACTCCAATTCGCGTGTGGTTGAAACCGTTGGAAAGTTTGTTAAGTCTTCTTTTAAAAATAATTTATACATCCAAAGATATAGCGATTTTACCCTCAGTGGGTCAAAAAATGAATAATTTTAGTAAAACGCTCGTACCTCTCTTATTTCAAATTGGATTGAGACATTATATATTGATAAAGAGGGTTTTGAAAATACAAAAAGATATAGTAGAATCCAACCATAAAAATAAGAAAGTTTGGTTTATCAGAAGTGGGCCGAAAGCAGACCAATTGAAAGATTATCGGAGCCAACTAAGGCTAAAACACGTTCTAAGTGTCATGCGGTACTTTCCTCCCTAATTCTAAGGCATTCTTCATTCCTTAAGAGTTCTATATAATTCATAAAACATCTCATTCCTCATCAAAACATAGGGAATTGTTTCAACATGATGGAGCATAAAATATCTAGAGCCAAATTAGGATGTCTACAGCCCCATCATGGGCATTTGTGGTTCAGAGCTACGGACAACCTTTAAACTCCCATGGACTAACTTACTACCTACTTCCTAACCCCCGCTGATGTATACCAATTGGCACCACAAAAAATAAACTATTTGCGCCCATTTTCAGAGAGTTGAATATGAAGGCTTCATGGCACAGTTAATGCACTATTTGATGAACCTCTAGGCTCTAGAAGCACACACTATAAACTATCTAAAACAAAAGTCTAACAGCCAACAAGTGAAAAAGCAATCCGATCTTTTACAAACATGAACTAGAATTGGAATCTGCGTATTTTTACTCTTATTTATTTTGCTTCTGCAAGTGAAAAAGGCTATTAATACCTTAACCATATTATGCATCTCATACATCCTTATACTGGCAGTGTTATAGAGAATGAAGATTCCTTGGATAAAGATCCTGGGCAGATGTAGAGGAAGAGCCATCTCCTGTGTGATCCATCAGGGTCTCAGCTTCAGTTGAACTCTGGAGTTGCAACTTGTCATACTTGTCTCTGAGGGCTATGAATCGGAAGTCATCACCATAGATACGTGGATCAATGACTAGTTCCTGAATGTCGAGTTTACCTTCAAGCATGCTTACCACAGCAGACATGGTAGGCCCAAGTGCCGGAGACGGATTAGTGCATAGCAGTGCTACCTTGATCATTCTCATTGCCTCTTCCTTGTTGAGATTGGAACCCAACTTGGGATCCACCAGATCCATTAAACATCCTTTTTGTCGTAAAACAAGCGCCTGTATCAAATACGAGAAGGAGATTGACATGAATGCCAATTAAAGAAAACTTGGATGGATCGTAGCAAACATCAAAAAATCGTAGCAACTACCCAACCCCAAAATTAGAACACCACACCCCAGCCCCACCCCCACCCAAGGGGGAAAAAAAAAGAAAGGAAAAACCAGGTGAGAAAAAGAGAGAATAAATGGCAATGTGCTAGTGAAAGGAGAATCATTTTGTAATGCCCACTCGGTCAAACAAGATAAGAACTGTTAAGGCATTGTCCTTTGGTTGTAGATAATATAACTAAATTCAAGATATTTTATACGAAATTTTTAGGTTCATTGCAATATTAGTAATCCGGATATAATTATTTCCTTAAGAACAACAAACCAAAATTTCATGGCCTTTTATAAAAAAAACTGGTAATTAGCCCAAAGTATCCTTTACAAGACCAAATCAAGGTAGCACAAATCCATCCAAATTTGGATCAAAGTTGGCCCATTACAACGTAATGTAATGTAATGTATTGGTACTAAAGCAAGAAACAATGTTAAAATGAGTTCAATGAGGAGCAAACACTTACCCAATCAAGTAAGCAAACATAATTCTCATCAGAACGATATTTCATATTGTCCTTTCCGGCAACAATCTCCAATGCAACAACCCCAAAGCTGTAAACATCTGCTTTGTTGGTTAAATAACCCCACAACGCATATTCTGGAGCCATGTATCCTCTGTACAACAAACATAATCAGTTCAAATCTAATTTAAGAATGTGATTCTAAAACCCTAAATGTCGTAAATGCAAGCAGTACATGACATTATTTGGGAATGATTCAAGATTCGTGCAACTTTCTTTGAGGTGACCGATAGGATAAGTTTTTTGGAATTCATCATAGCTAAACCACTGCACTGTAATTGCCGGAAGAAAAAAAAACCATATGACAAAAGCTAGTCACTTTGCATGGGCTTGTAACCAAGCAAAGAATCAACGTGGTTGCCTAGTTGAGGTTTGATGTCGAATACCAATATGATGGGCCACACTGTTCTTAATTTTGAGTTCTGAGCTCTGATTTCCTTTCCACTATATACATGTACTATGATAATGCAATACAGTTTAACTGCAAAGCACATCCCTCCTCCACCATTCAAGGTTTACTCATGGAAATGCATAATACTAAAGAGGCTCATTTATCAGAGACTCGTTCATTAGAGAAAAATTCAGTGGCTGCCCTGTTTGGTCATTTTGGGGCAGCAATTCAACATGAATGACGATTTGATGTCATCAAATATCGGATCACAAATTGAAGAAATAAAAGGTAATGGCATGAGAGCCTATTCCAAGGTGGCATCTTTTGATACATAAACAACTTCTTAAGCATGGCACTGTAATAGGATTTATTAATGAGAAAATTGGCAGCTTACATTGTTCCAGCAATCCTGGTGCTAATATGGGTGTTGTCATCTTCTGAAAGCTTAGCCAAACCGAAGTCAGAGATCTTAGGGTTAAGGTCTCCATCGAGTAGTACATTGGTAGCCTTGATATCCCTATGAACAATTTTCAGTCTTGATTCCTCATGAAGAAATGCCAAACCTCTTGCTATGCCAATACAAATCCTTAGCCTGGTAGGCCACTCCAAATTCAACTGGCATTCTACTTGAACGATAAATAAGAAGAAATAGCAAATCAAACAGAAGCAAAAAGAATATCGAGCTTATTAATAAATGGCAATTGACGTCAAAATGTTTGCATATTAATCTAGATTTTAGCTTTTAGAATGTACGCATTAAATTACCGAACAAAGCCCAGGCAAGACTGTTATTTTCCATGTATTCATACACCAGAAGAAGCTGATTCCTTTCAACACAACATCCATACAATCTTACTAGATTTGGATGTTGTAAACCAGAGATCATGCCAATCTCGTTAACAAATTCACGATTTCCTTGCTTTGATTTGGAAGAAAGCTGCTTAACTGCAATAACACTACCGTCTAATAATATACCCTGCATTGAAAAATAGCACATGTTTTAGTGACCTCCAACATGGGATTGACATGTCCATGACATATAATGAAGACACGACTATACTCTACCATAGAAAATTGAAAAAAAAGCTAGGAGTAACAAGAAAGGAAGTTGATTGATTGAGATGTACCTTATAGACAGATCCAAAACCACCTTCCCCAATTTTGTTGTTGATGTCAAAGTTGTTAGTAGCAGCCTTAATTTGTTTGAAGGTAAATAAACCAGTTTGCAAATCCAATTCTCTTAGACCTGCAGAAAAAGAAGTTGAGTAATTAACTGCGTCATAAATGCACTAAATTTGCTTTTCAACTAAGTATGCTAGTGATATTCCAAAAATATGACAAAGTAAAGAACAAGATCCACAATGCAAAGGGAAAAATAGTGATGCTCAGCTTGGTTGCAGAAAAAATGGAACAAGTGAATATTCCACATTATCTTTTGATGTCCTAGATATCTTCAGTAATTATGTTCAGCATGAGGAAACCGAAAACTCAATTAAACAAAAAGTACTCTGATCTACAAAGGGATGCCTACAATGAAAATATAGAGACATAAAACGAACACTACAAGGATCAATGATAAAAATTTTGTTTGTAACCAATGTCACTTAAAATATATAGATGTTTCTATTACCTATTTTCAAAGCAAGGACATATTGTTATTATAGAGAGATTTCTGTCAAACAAGATCATGCCATAACAGGATTAATTTGGCAATAGTTGTAGTCTTTAAGTTCAAGGTTCCTGTACGAGGATCAACATGTCGATCAAAAACTAGAACGTCCTCGTAGTTTTATATGTCGTTCCTATATCCTTTAACAGATGTAATATATTCTCACACACACACTTCAATGTAACAAATCAAAATAGAGACATAAAATATGGAGAAGCAATAAGCCACCTTGTTCTCTCGAAGTACTGCTTCCAGGAAAAGTTTTCCACCAAATTATAAAGAGAATCACCAATGTGAGGCATAATGCAGAAGCTACAGCTCCTATTATAGTGAATATCTTCTCCCTCTGATTGGAAGGAGGCTTGAAATCTACAAAATAAAAAAATAGAAAAGGGAAAAAGAAATGCATCAGGTGATGTACATTGTAGGCCCATTTCCTATGAGTTTAAGCTTTTAAGATGATTGGTCTCCTCACGTGGTGTTAAGCAAAGGCATTTGTCCACACCTATCTATGTTTTTTGACTTTGTTCCATTGTTGTGCAGATCTCTTTGGCATGTGTTTGCACACATTGCACATGTTTAGTTGAGTTTGTCTGTTTATCCACATGCAAGAGGGGTTGTATGTGAGCAAGAGTGCTAGCTTGATATACATTATTACACAAACACATTATATACAATTGCGACTATTCTACAACTTTTGTCCATAGCCAAAAGGATCAGGTACTTTAAATAAGATTTTGTTTGACAGCTCAAAGACAAATTAAACCAAGAGTCAGGAATAAGTTTACAACTTCAAATGCATCAAGCATCTGCAAGTGGGCAGAAGCTTAAGGCATTATGTTGCTAGTGGAAGCGGTAAATTTAAACTTGTGTTCTTAACTGGTCGCCTGTGGCCAAACTCTCTTGCATAAGTGGGCAAAAAACATGCAATCATTGTAATTATTAGAGAGAGAGAGAGAGAGAGAGAGAGAGAGAGAGAGAGAGAGAGAGAGAGAGAGAGAGAGAGAGAGAGAGAGAGAGAGAGAGAGAGTTAAATAGTTTACCACCGACTCAGAAAGGCTCAAGGCATTATGTTGTTAGTGAAAGGGGTAAATTTAGTATATATGCTCTTAACTCGTCCCCTGTGGCCAAATTCTCTTGCATAGGTGGGCAAAAAACATGCAATCATTATAATTATTGGATTGGCAGTGAGACTTACTGACTTACACGTGATATTGATCATTAGTTATCCTAAAAGCTTGAAATTTAAATAAGCTTAAGATTCTAAAAGCTTACTAGATACTACAGAAATAGCTGATATGAGAGGACCATAAATTCCTCTCGTAGGAATAGCTCTTGTCCCTTTTCCAGCCCAATAAAAGCGGATCTCTATAGTATTATTATTCACAGCTACGTTGTTAAGGGTTAGAATCACTGCCTTGTCAACCCCTTTTGCAGCAGCTTCAATATCAAAATCCTTCCTAGCTCTTATATCCTGTATGTAACAAAGCAGCTAAACCATTACAGTTGCAACTCTAACAAACGTGCAGTTAAGATAATATTAACTACCTGGATATAAATATCAAACATTCTTCTTCCAAGACTCCAATAGGATCGATTATCTCTGAAAATTATCTCAGCAAAATGAAGGGTCACAGTGTAGTTCCCGTTTGCCAAGCAACGTCCATAATAAGTGAGAGATAGAGGAGAGAGGCGAGCTTTTGTGTACAATTGAGAGTTATTCATTGTGAGTACAGACACATTGTTGGCTACATAATAGTCTGCAGTTCTATTGACGTCCCAAAAGTGGCCGGTGCTACTAAATCCCCAATGTGGAACTAGGTGCACAAATTTCGCAGAGTCTCCCTGGGATTCATCTTCTTCATATGTAGTTTTTCCAACAGTGACTTCTGGTCCACCACAATTGATATGCAGCTAATACCGATCTTAAGAAAGAAAAACATCATACGTTATGATATAAGAGGGAGAGAAAAGGTACACTCAAAAGTATGTTTCATATACTTTAATGTCCTTTCCTTCGATAACGAAAGATCAAACTGAAGTAGTTGCCGCAAAGTTCCACATCAGCAATATAATGGGGAATTGAACAAGTACATAAAATTGAGCCATGGCATAGAGTTATGAACCGTGGGCAAGCTAAGAAACATGACTACAGAACCAGATACAAATACGGAAACGGGACTAGCAATTCTAAAAAATTAGAGATATGGACGCGATGGGAGACACATACAAAACACATATCAGTATTTTCATAATATATTTAGTTGTTTCTCATATGAATATTGCATTCACACACAACCTAAACTAGTACTGTATTTTGAAATTATTACGCTTTACTACACAGCTATACTAATTTCAGACACCTGTGCGTAACTTTAAAACACGTGTGTCTAAAGCTTGCCTCCGATGTGTATCCCCGCTTAAAAAGGTTAAAAGAAATTGTGGCGGGCCGACAACTGGACACATTGGGGATAAGCATGTCACATGTCCCTGATCTGTTCGACATAGATACTGCAACTACCTAGTTAGGCATGTCATTGCTTCATAGGTGGCCAAAAGCCAGGACTTCTATGCAAGAGGTCTCATGTACAAATCTCCAAGGGGTGGACTAATAATTAATTGTCATTTCTATCTCCCCTTGAGATTGCTAACCCAGAGCTTAAGTCCGACAATTACCTGGTGCATGTGGAAAGAGGCATATACCTCCCCTTGAGATTGCTAACCCAGAGCTTAAGTCTGTCATCGGGCAATAAAAAAAAAAAAGTTTTGACTGACAAATACATACTTACTTCCTGGACAAGGCAAGTTCTTCAGGCACTCAGCAAAGTCCCTGGGTCCATCCCGTAATTTAAAAAAGAAGAAGAAGAAGAAGAAGAAGAAGAAGAAAGCAACATTATTCAAAATAGTGAGAGAATAAACTGTGAAGTTCCATTGATAGTTGGAATCTTACGAGTTGTTACCACTGGAGAAGCTTCTGAACACGTTACTGACATGATAGGGGGGAAAACAGAAGAAAATAAGGGAAAGAAGAACAAATTACTATAGAAATAGAAAGGATACTCTCATCCTCTCGGGGAGAGAAAGAGAACTTACAGGGTATCTTTACAAGTAGGTGCCTCATCAACGACCTTAGAAAAGTTGTTATAGGAAAGATCTATTTGGCTGCATAAAACCATGTGACTCTTGATGAAAATAAAATAGAACATGGGGATTTATAGGTCCCGAACTAAATGTATATCAACGCATAAACGGACGAAGAAATGGACCTATCACAACATGACAAATGTTGTTTATGAACTTGGTCAATACTTATCAACCAAGTTAAGATTTTCACTGTAGTGACTGGCAAGGTGAAAATTAGCAGGGGCATCCAAAAATGTTATGAGATGATATACTTTCCAAAAGATGAAGTCATGTGAATGGACTAGCAATATGCATTTATGTGGGAAATGGGTGCATTTGTTCTGAGATGATATCATCTCATTAATTATAAAAAAAAGATTGGACGCTTTATCCAATTTGGACATAGAAATGAGGATGAATAACATACAAGTTGGGTGTTCTGGACGTGATCCAAGGTGGGATAAGCCCGGTAAGGAAGTTCTTTGTCAGATACCTGATCAATAAAAAACATTGTCTCCAGAGTTAAACCATAAATTAAGTGGCTACCATCGAAGTGAACATGTAATGAAAAAATAGGACACAAGTTTCCTTCGGTGAGATTACATGCATATCCATGGCTGCTAGACCTGTCCTATTTGGTGAGATTTTACAGATATACCCATGAACCACTTGTGATGAGTAGAAGCAAATCATAAGATAGGGCAGAGTGGGTTCATAACACCTTCCAAATCAATATCTTAGCCCCTAGACCTACACACGGTGACGTAAGAATCGAACCTATGGAATCTGTGTTGCTACTGTCACAATGCGGGTCTTAGACCTATAACGAAGTGGCAACTCTGAGTTTAACTGGCACTTGTATTGCTTGTTGGCCATTTATGAATAGACGGTGGCATGCGAATCGCAAGTATTCAGTAGTTGTGTTTGGCATGTAGCATCAAATAGATGCATGACTGGCATCATCCAAGCTCTTCTATGCATCCAGCTCAGAAGTATACAAATTAGAATTTAGAGGCTTTCAGTATATGCAACAAATGGTAGATCAAATAAAAGAATTAGCTAAATGACTTAGTTGTAAGTTCTCAACATGCGAACGACAGCTTTTTTACCAAAAGTAAGATACTACCCACAATTTATGTCATTACAGAAAAGATTTCGTAGTCTTCAGCTTAATTCCAAAACTATGCTAAGAAAGTGAGCATAGAAAAAAGTCTCACTGGAAACTAGGAAGTAACTATTTCAAATGGGGTGTTGCATCATGGGTATATGCTATCCCTACTGCAATCACTATGGGTATATATTAAGGGAAATGTTTTGTGTACCCAGTACACGTGCAAAACAGTAGGACCATCCTAATTACCAGTACCCAATACGTATTCCGGTATATGTACAACATGTTTGTTAAAGTACCAAGCTTCGTAGATAATGCTATATGAAAGAAGGGTGATATTGCAACTTGACTAATAGTGAAAGCACTGAAGATCAGAATGCAAAGTTAAGGGAATGAAGTGGGATTTGAAGAAAGTGTAAGGGTGCTAAGTGTAGTTAATCTATTAGGAAACAGAGTGCGTCCTAGCGTTGGTGTGCTCAAGGCATCGAAAGCACGTTAGTCTGGAAACAAACATGTTCAATACCCAGTGTTGGAATGTTTGAAGAGGAGACTTGCCCTTTTCCGTTGGAATATTTTGAAGCCTATTTATCCAAAGTTTCATTTTCGACGAAAAAAGAATGTACATGTAATTTCAGTGGATGTTCTTGAATATCTTTACCAATGGGGAAAGCTTATTGTTTGATAATCAATGCTACAAGTGCTAGCCTTTCATTTGTTTTCTTTTTTGGTTGCATATTAGAGGTTCTGCTAACGTACGTGACATTATGGGTGAGTTCTAGTTACATTCCCAATTGTAATTTTAACAATCGTAACATAGAAGAGGGATCTATATTCACACTAGTGAAAAGTCATAGATGGTGCATGGTCCAATCATATGCTCATTTCAACATGCTAAGACATTTCCAATGGTACAACAAAACATAAATTTATGCCGAATGATTTCAAGGATAAGAAATTTGGACAACTTGGCCCCTAATTGTTATTGCTTACATCCATTGCAATTTGTTGGCAAGTTCAAGGTTTGGGACTTTGCCTTCCAACCTGTTATAGCTTAGGTCCCTGTCACGATTCACAAGACAATGTTTAGACAGCCCAAACACATACATATGGAAATGTAAGAAACATTTGATAAAGTAGTTGCAACAATGGTATATCTTATTTATATAATTACCGGTTAGATGATTAACCATCATCTAATAACAAATAAATTGTGTTATGATCAGAAATTAATAATTATTTATCTAAGGGTTGCCTGCTATGAAGCACCGACACCTTGAGTAGTCACTATATTGCAATGTCGGGATACGGGGACACGGCGGGAAACGTGTCCAGACACGCCACGTGGAGGGGGACACGGTTTAATTGAATTTTTGGATGGGGACACGGGGGGACGTAGATGAGACACGGATGGGACATGGATTGGGACACGATGGGGATCAATTTGAAATTTTTAAAAACTTTCTGGGGTAAATTTATAATTAATCAAAACTTTTGGTAAAAAAGTGTAATTTATCCACATACATCTCCTCTACCCATCAGTCCACAAAATCGACGATCAACAGGAGTTTCGAACCCTAATTTCTCTTTGCTAGTCTGCTGGAAGCTCGATCGACATTGTCGATCATCTACTCTGTGTGTGTGTGTGTGTGTGTGTGTGTGCATGTGTGTGTTATCAATGATTTTCCCAATGCCCACTGGAAACATGATTTTCTCTGTTCTATGTACATGCATATCAATGTGTGTGTGTGTGTGTGTGTGTGTGTGTGTGTTTGACTAGTGCTATTGCTGACTGCTGAGATATATAGAGTTGATTTTCTCTGTTCTAAAAAAAATTAATATATGTATATATTATATAAATAAATAAATATACACGTGGCATGTCCCCCGCCATGTTAGTATCCCCATTTTTTTATAATTCCCGTGTCCGTGCATCATAGGTTGCATGGTAACATCGAGATATATAGAAATTAAATGTATTTTGGGTTAGGGTGGGGTTGGCGAGAAGTATTATTTCCTATTCTATTACCTTGTCTCATATATTTTCATTTCAAATTAACCACTTTCAAAACACAACAAGATTTCAATACAATCATCCTAGTTCTAACAAATTTGAATTTCTCAAAATATCAAGTGACATCATGTGTCCACCACCAGAAAATAAAGTTTTCCTGTACATTTCATTTACCGCCCAAACAAACCAAAATAGAAGCACATAAGCATATCCATATTTACGTCAAAAGATATTGTATCATTAGGAAAAGAAATATGTCACAAGGGAAACCCATAAGCTTTAAAAGCTTAGTACTCTGATCGAACAAAAATAAGCGTTTACAAACAAAGGGAACAATTTCATGCCCAAGTTACTAATGATTTGGACCATCATCAGAGGACTCTTTGTTGGAGCAGTTATCTACTTCAGACCCTTCTTCGGTAGTTACCAGCCTCCTCCACTTCCAAGTTAGTTCAAAAGGTCAACGTTTCGCTTGCCTTGCTACCAATATTCATTGGGTTATTGATTCTAGTAATCTGATCACATGACTGGTCTTTCTACCGTCATGTCATGTCAAGTTCTCATTTTGTTGGGAAATCGTTACCCCTTAGCTAATGGTTACTACACATATTGTTGGTTTAAGAAACCTTCCCATGCACACTTTACCAAATCCTTAAATTAATTTGTGAAAATTTTCCATCATGCTATGGTTTTCAGCTTTTTATTCTCATTAATGATTACCCAAAGGTTAATTATGTTTCTTGTATGAAAGAGCCTTATGAGTTGTAATTTGTTTCTAAGCACTTACATAGAAATAAAACCTCAGTTTCATTTTCCTATTCGCATGTTTCATTCTAATAATGGTCGTGAATATATTGGTGATGTTTAGTCCATTATGATTCATCAATACTTTTGTGCTCGGATTCCCCCATAAGATGGAGTTGCCAACTCAAGTTGCGAGATTTGTTAGCAGTCATACGTGCTCTCTCTAGTGTATTAAAAGTCGGTCTAGGCTGTGTTAGACACTAGGCTGACCCAAACGCCTATATGTTAGGGTCTATGTGATAATTAGACGATTTTTATGCAGAACAAGTAGCGGCCCAGATCTATGATCAGTGGGACCGGTCGAAGCCTAGGAGGCCCAAACAGCTTTTAATTGAAAATTGCCAAATTTGGCAACTTATCGACGAGCCTGGAATAGGCCCAAACTTGGTGGGCTGAAGCAGAATCGTGTTGCGGTCAATACTCACCACCCTAAGTCGTGACGCATGGTAGATTTCGGCCAAATTCCTTTGTTTAGGCTTTCAATTTAGTTATTTTGCTATTTTAGGTAATATTTAGATTACGAATTACTCTTAGCGTGTAATTCCGTTTACGTTGTTTCCAATTGGGAATTTCTTACTTTTCTTTGTAGTTTTCAATTTTGGGAGTTTCCCCAATTTGCGGGATATTTTATTTTTTAGTAGTATTTGCTAGGGTTTTCCTATAAAAGGGCATGTAATCTCTATTATTTAGCAGCTTTTATTTAATAACAATTTCAGAGTTAATCTCTTTCTTCTTGTGCATTCAAGAACTCTCGAGGATTCGAGACCTATCTTCGTTTGAACTAGCACACTAACTAGTTTCTCGTGAATTCCGCTGCGTCAGTTTTACATTTGTTGGCAATTAGTCTCCAATAAACCGGCTAATCGGCGATCAGTCGGTGGGCTATATTTTGTACTTTTTAAAATTCTTTTGAATTAAATGTATTCTCTAGGCCCTGCTGACTAGTCAGCCTAGGCCCTCATCTACCAGACTAGCACCTGACGATTTTTAGAACATTGGCTCCCGTATTTAGATGCAGGTACCTAAATCTTTTTTGGATGATGCACTTCTTATTGCCGGTTACCTTGTGAACTGTATGACTTCTACAATACTAGAGGGTTAGCTTCCATATGTTGTGTTATTCCTTACTCGTCCCCTTGCTATCTACCTCCTCGGGGTGCACATGTTATGTTCGTGCCATTAACCCTAGCTGAGACAAACTCGATGCCCGGTACAGTAGGTTCATGTCTCTTAGTTATTCTTGCATTCGAAAGGGATACATTTGTTACTTCCCTTCCCCTCGCTGCAATTTTGTCTCTGCTAATTTTACATTTAAAGAGTCATTACCATTCGAGTTCGTCGTATGCAATCTGTCCGAGTACATGTTTAGTTTTATCTGCGAAGCCTTCGCAGGTATATGTTGGACAGCCCAAAGTTCCTCCAGCTTGTCGAGAGCCCACAGTCTCCTCTTCTTCCCCGTTGCAAGATCCGGTTTCCCGTGTCACAATGTTTCACCCGCCTTCCGAACTCACTGCCCATCTCTTTCCGTAGAGGTAAACACACTTGTACCTCTCCTCCTATAGTTCAGAGTTTTTCCTGTTGTCAAATATATGTGCTTTTGCTTAGTTCCACTTATTCTATTTTGGTTCCTAATGATTTTCAAGAAGGCTTGTCTTTTTTTGAGTGGCAAACAGCTATAGAGGATGAGATGTTCACTATAAATCATAATGGTACTTCGTAGTTGGTCACACTTCCTCCTCTTAAAACTGCCATTTGTCGTTGCTATGTTTATTGTGAAGTCTAATACTACTGAGATTGTTAACTAGTAGAAGACTCGTCTAGTTGCCAAAGGATACACTCAGATTTACGGTGTTGATTATGCGGAGACCTTCAGCCCTGTTGCCTAGATTGGCTCAATTTGTCATCTTACTTCTCCTTCTACCATTCTTGGTTGGCTTTTGTTTCAGTTGGATGTCATAAATGCATTCTTGCATGGTGATTTTGACGAGAAAGTATATGGAGCAACCGCCTGAGTTTGTTTTTCAAGGAGAGCATTCTCAGTGCATCGTCTTAGCAAAGCTCTTACGGGCCTAAGCATTCTCCTAGAGCTTGCTTAAGCTCAATAATGCTATTTTGCAATTTGGTATGCATCACTATCACTTTGATCATTCATTTTCTATCTTGCATTTGATCGAGGGCCAATCTCGTGGTTGTTTATGTGGATGATATTTGTTATTTAGAAGCTATGAAGCACCGACACCTCTCCCGGACCCCGTACCGCAGTGTCCCGACACGGGGACACGGCTAAAAACGTGTCCGGACACGCCACGTGGCGTGGGACACGGCTGGGGTACTTTTTTGGGTGGGGACACGGCAGGGGTGAAATTGAAAATTTTTAAAACTTTTTGGGGTAAATGTGAAATTAATCAAAACTTAAGGAAAAAAACTGTAATTTTGGTCACTCTATATATACTTCTTATCCTCCTTCAGTCGACCAAATGCCCTAGTGAACCCTAGATCTATCAGAGGAGCTGCTGGATGCACAATCGACAGTGAAGGTCGATCGGGTATGTCTCTCTCGTCTCTCCTCTCTCTCTCTCTCTCTCTCTCTCTCTCTCGTCTCTCTCTCTCTGTCTCTCTCGTTCTCTCTCTCTCTCTCTCTCTCTCTCTCGTCTGCTACTGGCCTACTGCATTCTGTTTTCATTTTTTTTTTTTAAACAATACGTATGTTTGTTTGTATATAATCTGTTTGTACGTATTTTGCATAAAATCTGTCTCTGTCTCAACTTGTTTGTACGTATGTTTGTATGAAATCTGCAATATCAAAGGGTCCATGTTTGTATGTTTGCTAGTGCCTTAGTCCATGTCAGTCAACATATGTAAGGGTCCATGTCAGTCAAGTAGTCAACATATGTAAGGAATAAATCAAATGACAATGTCCTTATCAATTATTCTGAACAAATTATACTTCAATTAATAATGAGTGTATTAATAATGAGTGTATTAACCTTTTGTTTATAATCCTTTTCAAATTTTTTTTGTGTCCATCAGTAAAATGTCTTCCTCAACGGGTGCCAGTAGCGTACCCACTGCCGGGGGTGAGGAAAAGGGGGGAGTACTTTGGAAATTTGTAACTAAATTGGACAATTTTCCCGGAAGAGGTGGGAATTACAAATGGAAGTGCAACTTTTGTGGTTTAGAAAAAAATGGGTCTTACACAAGGGTGAAAGCTCACTTGTTGAAAACGGTTGGTGAGGGGATAGCGGCTTGTAAGAAGGTAACAAGCACTGATACTTTGAATTTTAAGAGAATGATGGAAGAGGAGAGAGAGAAATCTGAACAATCCCAACCAAAGTCAATTCCATTGCCTCCTTCTAGTGCATCTCTTACGAGTAGCTCAAATTTGAATCACACACTAGAAAGTTTGGGATAAAAAAGGAGGGGAAACGTAACTCAACTTGATAATCCTGTCGTTAAATGCTTTAATGTTGGAGCCTGAGATCAATTACATAGTGAGATTGCTCGAATGTTTTACACCGGCGGATTGCCTTTCAATTTGGCAAGAAATCCTCACTATGTTAGCTCATACACTTATGCCGCGAATAATAGCATACCGGGTTATCTACCTCCGAGGTACAACTTGTTGAGAACGACATTGCTTCAAAAAGAAAGGGCAAATGTTGAACGGTTGTTAGAGCCTATTAAAGGCACATGGAAAGAGAAGGGCGTGACGATTGCAAGTGATGGTTGGAGTGATCCGCAGCGAAGATCTTTAATTAACTTTATGGCGGTCACCGGAGGTTTGCCTACGTTTCTTAAGGCCTATAATTGTGAGGGGGAAACAAAGGATAAACATTTCATTGCTACATTGATGAAGGAGGTTGTTATTGAGGTTGGGGCTAAGAATGTGATGCAAATCCTCACCGATAATGCTCCAAATTGTAAGGCGGCGGGACAAATCATTGAAACGCAATATCCTCACATATTTTGGACTCCTTGCGTAGTGCACACTCTAAATCTTTCTTTGAAAAACATTTGTGCCGCAAAAAATGTGGAGAGTAACTCGGTTGTGTATGATGAGTGTGGTTGGATTAACATTGTCGTTGGTGATGCATCGATCATTAAGAATCACATAATGAATCACTCAATGAGATTGGCAATCTTCAATGAGTTTGCTCCTTTGAAGTTACTTTCGATTGCGGACACTCGCTTTGCTTCATCCATTGTGATGCTTAGGAGATTTAAGCTCATCAAGCAAGGTCTTCAATCGATGGTAATTAGTAGTCAATGGAATGCTTGTAGGGAGGAGAGTGGGGCTTCATTTGTGAGGGAAACTTTGTTGAATGAGACATGGTGGGATAAGGTGGACTACATTCTATCATTTACATCTCCTATTTATGACATGGTTAGAGCATGTGACACAGACAAGCCCACTCTCCATTTGGTTTATGACATGTGGGATACCATGATTGAGAAAGTGAGGTGTGCCATTGAGAAATTTGAGAAGAAGATCCCTTGTGTGGATGATGACGGTCAATTTTATGATGATGTTCATAAAATACTTGTGGATAGGTGGAACAAGACCAATACACCTCTTCATTGCTTGGCACATGCTCTAAATCCAAGGTAATTCATTTACCATTTGCACTAACTTGGTATTTGTATCATTCACCTCTTAATTATTTATTTACTTTGTAATTTAGGTATTATAGTGACAAATGGCTTCAAGAGGATCCAAAGCGACTTCCTCCACACCAAGATGAAGAGGTTACAAATGAGAGGAAGAAATGTTTGATCCACGCAATTTTGTAAATATGCAGTTTTTACGAAAAATTGCGTGGATCAAACCCTTCCCGGTATTTTTTTTTGAAGATTTCCCGCGTGGACCTTGGAAAACACCTTTTGAACACATTGGACGGCTCGGATCATGCAAAAACATCTTTTAAATGCTTCAAAATGCTTCAATCCGGGATTTCCGGGATCCTTGACAGGAGACTATGTGTATATATATATATATATATATATATATAAATAATTAAATAAATAAATATACACGTGGCGTGTCCCCCGCCGTGTCCGTGTCCCCATTTTTTTATAATTGCCGTGTCCTCGTGTCCGTGTCCGTGCATCATAGTTTTAGTTTAGAAGAGAGAGAGAAAGAAGTGTGTAAGGTGTTAACGAACCTAAACACATAAGACTTTATTTATATTATGAGAGAGGTGAATACAATATGTAGCTAGGCAATGTGGGACAAAAGCTATTCTAACACTCCCCCTCAAGCTAGAGAATAAATATCACAAAACTCCAGCTTGTTACATAAAAACTCTAAACGTGGCTTAAACAATGGCTTGGTGAAAATATCAGCCAACTGAGCTCCTGTAGATACGAATGGAGTAGATAACACACCCCCCATCTATCTTCTCGCGAACAAGGTGACAATCTACTTCAATGTGTTTCATTCTCTCAAGAAATATTGGGTTTGAAGCAATATGTATGGCTGCTTGATTATCACAATGCATAGAAATAGGCAACTGCACACCAAAGCCTAACTCCTCGAGTAAACCTCTCAACTGTGAGATTGTAGAGAGAGAAAGAGAGATCAAAGGTCTTTTCTCATTATTGGTAGAACAACTCTATACAGCAACATGTATACACAGGCAAAGAACAATGACTAGACTA
Source organism: Vaccinium vitis-idaea (assembly GCA_963854785.1). Lineage (NCBI taxonomy): Eukaryota > Viridiplantae > Streptophyta > Magnoliopsida > Ericales > Ericaceae > Vaccinium > Vaccinium vitis-idaea. Next base: position 16,186,224 of record OY978224.1, on the reverse strand, counting down.
CCCTTAGGAACTAAGAACATAACATATAAATCCCTATAACTTAACACTCCCCCTCAAGTTGGTGCAAAGATATCTCTCAAGCCCAACTTGAACACAATGGGGTGAAAACTTTTACTACTCAGACCCTTAGTAAATACATCAGCTAACTGGTCTTCAGATCTCATAAAAGGCATGCAAATCAAACCGTTGCTTAGCTTCTCCTTGATAAAGTGTCTGTCAATTTCGATATGCTTCGTTCGATCATGTTGGACAGGATTATGAGCAATGTTTATGGCAGCCTTATTATCACAGTAGAGCCTCATAGGACCACGATCAGGGAATCCCAAATCACACAATAAGGTTTGGAGCCATAAAAGCTCGCAAACACCATGAGTCATAGCTCTGTACTCTGTCTCTGCACTGGATCTAGCTAGCACGGACTGTTTCTTACTCCTCTAGGTAATCAAATTCCCTCCAAGGAAGGTGCAATAGCCAGAAGTAGATCGCCGATCATCAATAGAACCACCCCAGTCTGCATCAGTGAAAGCTTCCAATCTCAAGTGACCATGATTAGAGAACAAAACTCCTTTACCTGGGGCAGATTTAAGATACCTCAAGATACGATAAACTGCATCAAGACGACTAGTACGAGGTTCATGCATGAACTGGCTCACAACCCCCACAGCATAAGAAATATCTGGTCTAGTGTGAGATAAATATATCAGGCAACCCACAAGTCTCTGATATCTCTCCTTTTCTGTAAGCTCCCCCACAGAGCTACCAAGATGATGGTTGGCCTCAATGGGAGAATCAGCTGGCTTACATCCCAACATACCAGTTTCTTCCAAGAGATCAAGGATGTACTTCCTTTGAGAGATAAAAATTCTTTTGTCAGATCTAGCCACCTCCATTCCAAGAAAGTACTTCATAGACCCCAAATCCTTAATCTCAAACTTTTGAGCAAGAAGGGCTTTAAGGCTAACAATCTCATTACATCATCACCTGTCATGATTATGTCATCTACATAAACAATAAGAACGGAAATCTTACCATTACTTCTCTTGATGAACATAGTATGGTCAGCATGGTCAGCATGACTCTGTTTGTATCCAAATCTCAGCATGGCTTTGAGAAACCTGTCAAACCATGCTCTAGGAGATTGCTTCAATCCATAGAGTGCCTTCTTCAATCTACACACCTTTCCCTCGGCCTGAGATGAAGAAAAACTTGGTGGAATAGCCATGTACACCTCCTCCTCTAATTCGCCATGGAGGAATGCATTCTTCACATCAAACTAGTGAAGAGGCCAATTTAAAATGGCAGCACAAGAGAGAACAACTCGCACAGAATTCATCTTCGCTACAGGGGCAAACGTCTCCTCGTAGTCAATACCATAGGTTTGTGTGAAGCCCTTGGCAACAAGTCTTGCCTTGTATCTCTCAATTGTCCCATCAGCTTTGTGTTTCACAGTGAACACCCATTTGCACCCCACAGGTTTCTTCCCTCTTGGAAGAGATACTAGCTCCCAAGTGCCATTCCTTTTTAAAGCCGTCATCTCCTCTACCATAGCTCCTTTCCACTTAGGTATCATGAATGCATCCTGCCAATTCTGTGGAATAGATATAGAAGAAAGAGACGAAACAAAAGCACGATGCAAAGGAGATAAACGGTCATAAGAAACAAACTGGGAAATGGGATGCTGAGTGCATGATCTAACTCCCTTTCTAAGAGCAATAGGAGCATTAAGATTATCAACAACAGTAGGGAAATGATCATTACCAGATGAGTCAGCTGAAGAGTCAGGAACTGGAGTAGGTGATGAAGATTGGCAAAGTGGTGCCGCACATGTAAGCTTGCCTTTTTTCTTTCGAGAAAAGGTCTGCAAATTTGGCCTATCCAGTCTTTCCCGAACATCATGCTCTGCTCTTTCTGCAGGTAAAGGTTCTTTCTCCCCCTCACCATGACAAGGTAAAGGATAATACCACGACTCAGGAGTATGAAAAGTCAACATCTTTTCCTGTCTATCATTCTCCCCCTGAAGAGATGAAGTGGACAGAGGATAAAAGGATTCTATTTCCCAAAATGTGACATCCATGGAGACATACATTTTGCGAGAGTGCGGGTCATAGCATTTATAACCCTTCTGAGTGGGAGAATAGCCAAGGAAAATACACTTGCGGGCTTTGGGATCCAGCTTACCACCTGGGTGCTTAGGAGCATGAACAAAACACACACAACCAAAGACTTTGGGTGGGAGAGATGAGACCCGAGAACAACCTAAGAGAACCTTAATCGGAGTTTGGAACTGAAGAACACTAGATGGCATGCTATTGATAAGAAAAGCTGTAGTAAGGACAACTTCGCCCCAAAAGTGTTTAGGAACATTCATGGTGAACAATAGAGAGCGGGCTACCTCAGCAAGATGGCAATTCTTGCGCTCGGCAACTCCATTTTGTTGTGGAGTGCCAACACAAGAAGTCTGAAAAAGAATACCCGAGTTATTAAGATATGCCCGAAAAGTCCCATCTATATACTCAGTCTCATTATCACTACGAAGCACTTTAACATTAGCATTAAATTGAGTACGCACCATTTGGTGAAAAGATTTAAAGCACGAAAAAACCTCATTTTTTGTCTTTAGTAAATACACCCAGGTGATACGAGAGTAACAGTCAATAAAGGTGACAAACCAGCGATAACCAGACAGAGATGTGACAGGAGAAGGACCCCAAACATCGGAATGAATGACCATAAATGGCGAATCACTTCTTTGATTGACCGGAGCATAAAATGAGCGCTTATGTTTCGCAAGCTCACAAGCTTCACAAAGGAACTGACTCCGAGAACATTGCTTAGCCAAACTAGGGAACAATTTTTCTAGAATTCCAAAGGATGGATGACCCAATCTACGATGCCACTGATGTAACAAGGGAAGAGCTGAATCCGTATCTGCAGCATGAGCTTGACCACATGACAAAGGTGGACAAACTGAATTAGGTGCAGACTCCAAAAAATAAAGGCCCTTATGAGCTTTACCACTGCCAATTATCCTCCCCGTATCCAGTTCCTGAAAGACACAATGTGTAGGAAAAAATGTTACGGAGCAATTTAAGGATTGGGTAAGACTACTAACGGATAAAAGATTAGTAGAAAAATTGGGAACATGAAGAACTGAGGAAAGAGAAATGGTTGGAGAACAATGAATTGAACCTTTCCCGGAAATAGCAGATAAAGAACCATCAGCTACTCTAACCTTATCCTTACCAGAACAAGTAGAGTAGGAATCAAAAAGGACGAACAGTGAAGGACGGAAGCTCTGATACCATGTGAGATTGTAGAGAGAGAAAGAGAGATCAAAGGTCTTTTCTCATTATTGGTAGAACAACTCTATACAGCAACATGTATACACAGGCAAAGAACAATGACTGGACTACCCTTAGGAACTAAGAACATAACATATAAATCCCTATAACTTAACATCAACCACACAATTTCGCAAGATGTATGTGCCATGGCTCAATACTCAGCTTCTGCACTGGATCTTGCAACAACCGTCTGTTTCTTGCTTTTCCATGTGACCAAATTGCCTCCAACAAAAGTACAGTACCCAGTAGTGGACCGTCTATCAGATGGTGATCCTACCCAGTCAGCATCGGTAAAGGCTTCAACACGCAAATGACCGTTGGACCGATAAAACAGACCACGTCCAGGATGAGCCTTAAGATACTTTACAATACGAAGACAAGCTTCCCAGTGTGGAAGTCGAGGAGTTGACATAAACTGACTCACCATACTAACAGCGAATGAAATATCTGGACGTGTATTGGTAAGATAATTCAACTTGCCAACTAAGCGACGATACCGGTCTGGATCCCCCTGATCAACACAAAGCTTCGCATTGGGATCCATTGGAGTCTCCACAGGTTTTGCTCCCAATAAACCTGTCTCCTCAAGAATATCCAAAGCATACTTCCGTTGGGACAAACTAATCCCATCCTTGGACCTTGCTACCTCAATACCCAAGAAATACCGTAGCTTACCCAAGTCTTTAGTGTGAAATGGACGCTGTAAAAACTGCTTCAACTTATCAATGCCATATTGATCATCTCCAGTAATGATGATGTCATCCACATATACAATCAATACTATTCTTCCTCGCTCCGACTGTTTGAAGAATACAGAGTGATCAAAATGATTGACGCATACCCGATTTCTAGCACAGCCTCACTAAACCGATCAAACCAGGCTCGAGGTGACTGGTTCAAACCATATAAGGTTTTGCGAAGACGACAAACCTGAGAACGCCCCCCTGAGCAACAAACCCAAGAGGTTGCTCCATATAGACCTCCTCGAGCAGATCACCAAGAAGGAAAGCATTCTTAACATCCAACTGATACAAGGGCCAGCCAAGATTGGAGGCCAAAGAAATAACCACCCAGACAGAATTGATTTTGGCAACAGGGGAAAAAGTCTCAGCATAGTCAACCCCATATGTCTGTGTATAGCCTTTGGCCACAAGGCGGGCCTTATATCGCTCAACAGTGCCATCTGGATTATACTTGACCGTAAAAACCCACCGACAACCAACAATAGACTTTCCTGGTGGAAGAGAAACCAACTCCCAAGTGCCATTTTCATGGAGAGCAGTCATCTCACTCTCCATTGTTGTCCGCCACTCAGACAGAGAAAGAGCCTCCTATAGAGTGTTAGGAACATGTATGGAAGAGACAGAAGAAGTAAAAGCACGAAGAGAAGGAGACAGATGATCGTACGAGACATAGTGGGAAATAGGATGAGAAGTACAAGTACGAGTACCTTTGCGAATTGCAATGGGAAGATTAAGATCAGATAAGGGAGAAGAGACTACCGGATCATGCGACGGGGAAGATGTTGGGGCGGGCACTGGTGGGGTAGGCGCTACTGGTACCTTGTTACAGCGAACATATACCTACAAAGGTTTCTCCGGCAAGGATTGAGGAGGCGGAACAAAAGGTACAACCATAGGAAAGATAGACTCATCTCTAACAGTGTGTGTATCCGAATAAAATGGTAATGACTCATTAAATGTAACATCAGTAGACACAAAATGTCGACGTAATGATGGCGAGTAACATTTATACCCTTTCTGGGTGCGGGAATACCCTATAAAGATACACCGAATGGACCGGGGATCAAGTTTGTCCTGATCAGGATCTGAAGCATGAACATAACAGGTGCATCCAAAAATTCGAGGAGGTAAAGAGTGAAGTGGACGACCAGGGAATAATACCGTATAGGGTATTTGACCACCCAGGACGGTGGAAGGCATACGGTTGATCAAATGACATGTTGTAAGGACAACATCACTCCAATAAGACTTAGGCACTTGCATCTGAAATAACATAGCACGCATAACTTCTAACAAATGTCGAATCTTACGTTCGGCAACCCCATTTTGTTGTGGAGTTCGAGCGCAAGAGGTCTGGTGTATAATGCCATGATCAATAAAGAATTGAGAAAGAGCATTACGATAATATTCACGTGCATTATCAGAACGAAATAGACGAATGCAAGTATTAAACTGAGTCTTTATTTCCATAAAAAATTGCTTAAAAATGGATGACAACTCTGACCTAGCCTTCATAAGATAAATATATGTCACTCGAGAGAAATCATCTACAAAAATAACAAAATACTGAAAATCAGATAAACTTGGAACATGTATGGGTCTCCAAATATCTGAATGAACTAACTCAAAAGGATGCGACACACGACGCTCTACCCGAGGATAATATGACACTCGACGATGCTTACTGAACTCACAGACTTCACAAGGTAAGCTATCAATACGACTACATGAAGGTACTAGTTTCTTCAAACTCTGGAGAGAAGGATGACCAAGGCGACAGTGATGGTGATATGGAGATTCTGATGACTGAAGTGCAATAGATTGAGGCCGAACATCGCTGACAAAGTAATATAGGCCACCACGCTCAGTACCCCCACTGATCTTCCTCCCCGTCTTTAGATCCTGAAACACACAATCATGGGAAGAAAATGTGATGGAGCAATTTAAAGACTTGGTTAGCTTACTAACAGACATAAGATTAAAGGGAAACCAAGGAACATGTAACACAGATTCTAAAGTAAGAGAGGAATTGATAGGGATAGAACCAAAACCAGTAATCTCAGTGGTAGAACCATCTGCTAGAGTAACACGAGAGAGTTTACTAACAGATTGATGACCAATAAAGGAAGTAGAAATACTAGTCATATGGTCAAAGGCACCAGAATCATTAACCCAAGGAATAGAAGTAGAAGAAGAGGCAACACAAGCAACGGAAGAACCTGTCTGAGCAAGTGTAGCAGTGGAGGAAGATCCTGCAGATGACTGTTGAAATTCCACAAAGCGTTGGTACTCCTCAGCAAAAATAGTCACTGGTTGATTAGCAGAGTGATGGGATGGCATTGTTTCCTCAAAAGTGGCAACCTGATGAGCCTGGGGATAACCATGAAGCTTATAACAGTAATCCACCATATGACTAGTACCCCCACAATGAGTACACGATCGGGTACCACGGCCACGACCATAACTACCTGAACCACCTCCCCCTGACGTGCGACCATAATTTCCTCCATCACGACGACCATTGAACCCAGAAGTACCACGACCACTAGAACTATAACCAGAATCACGGCCACCAGAACTACGACTACCAGAACCACGACCACGACTACTAAACCCAGAATCACGACCACGACCATTTCCAGAACCAAAACCACCGGAGACAGCGGAAGCCAAAGCTGAACGCTCAGAAGAAGGCACAGGAGGTGGTGTAGAACGAGAGGCAGAAGATTGACGAAGTCGACTGAAGACCTCGCTGAGAGACGGGAGGTCGCTAGACCCCAAAATCTGATTACTAACTGGATCAAAATCTGAGGAGGCACCAGATAGGAATCGAGCAACCTCCATATGCTCACGTTGGCGTCGCACAACCTGAATATCAGAAGACAGTGGCTCACAAACACGAAGTTCATCCCGAATACGACGAAACTTAGCATAATACTCCTCGAAAGATAAGCTACCCTGAGAGATAGAAAAGAATTGTTGATGAAGATCATAAGTGCGACAGAGATTGTTCACACCAGAATACATCTTCTGAGCCTGTGTCCAAACTTGTTTTGCTGTGTCCAAGAACATCAGTGAGCCAGCGATATCTTCATCCATACTATTCCACAACTGACTACGGACCCGAGCATCCCTAGGTTTCCACAATGTAGTATCTGAAGGGGGATCATCAGTCAAGAACTGAGACTCGGACTCCCCCTCATAATAAACCTCAACTGCCTTAGCCCAAATAGCATAATTTTTACCATTCAACCGTGTGGATGTAATTGGCAGCCTTTGAGAATAAGTGAAAGAACTACCCACAATACTAGAACTTGAACTAGAACCAGTTGCAGAAGCAGATTTATTTTCAGACATGTTGCCAACAAATCACAGAGAACCAACCACCAGCAACCAAATCAATCAACAAACTACTAATCTCCTGAACTAAGAGAAACAACTAATCAAACTGAACAAAACAAATCTGGTGGTCCAATTAATTAGCCAACGAAATATCTTCCTCTGCTACTGCTGACATCAAGCAACCCAATCAAACACCAACAAAAAATCATACCAGAGAGCACCAATCGACAGCTACAAATTGGGGGAACAGCGATATCATCCAGCAAGCACCAATCGACAGTAGAGACATGATGGATGCAAGCAGCAATAGTCCAATTTCGAGTCTGATTGAACTCGAAATCAGTTGGTAGTAGATCGAGCAGCAACAGACAGTTGGGAACCCACTTTGTGGAACTCGAAATCCAACAAACAGGTTCGAAATCTACTTTGTGTGACTCGAAAGTAACAGAACAGGGTCGATTTAGATAAGAGATCGATTTAGGGTTGATTTTGGTCGGGTTAGGGTTTCGAACTGGGTCAGTTTAGGGTTTCTATGGTAGTATGGGTGTCGATTTTGGGTTAACAGATGGAATTGAGGGTTGATTATGGGTTTTATGGTCGAATTGAGGTCGATTTGAGGGTTTTAGGTCTAGATTTAGAATTTTCAGAGGTATAACAAACTGGGTTTGATTGATTCTGGGTTTGTGTGGGTGAAAACTATTAGGATGTGATCGATTAGGGTTTGTATGGGTGATGATAATGATCGATTAGGGTTTATTTGGGTTAGGGTTGGTGGCTGATGACGGCTGGGTTAGCTGGTGATAGGTTAGGGTTGGTGATGGGTTAGGGTTTGGGTTAAGGGTGGCTCTAATACCATGTTATTTAGAAGAGAGAGAGAGAGAGAGAGAAAAGTGTGTAAGGTGTTAACGAACCCAAACACATAAGACTTTATTTATATTATGAGAGAGGTGAATACAATATGTAGCTAGGCAATGTGGGACAAAAGCTACTCTAACAATATTGTTGTTAGTAGTGACAATCAGAAAGGAAAGGTACTGATGAGTTGAAACATTGTCGTCAATTCCACACCTAGGACTTGGGGAAATTGAGCTACTTTGGTGATCAGGTGGCAAAATCTAAAGATGGTATTAGGCTATAGCTTACCTTAAAGCAAATATAAGTTGGATATTTTGGAAAAGACAAGCTTACTTCGGTCTAAGCCTCTAACAAGTCGATGGATCCTAATCTCAAATTGTGCGCTTATTAAGATTCAAGACAGTTACTTTCGAGTAAATTATTACAAGGCACTTAGGCACGCCCTCAAATATCACTTGTTCTTAGTATGGTGAGCCAGTTTATGTTAGTAACTTGTCTCCCACCATAGCCGTAGCAAGGAATTGAAGCAAGTGGGCCACCAATTACACGTTCCATTGTTTTGAGAAGCAATTTTTTTTTGATACCTTTATTAGAAAATTTTCACATGCAAGTTGATAATCTTGAAGAGAAGGAGCCCCACTAGGCTCAAGAAGACGAGACAAGACGCAACGTGAGACGAATTGCGATGCAAGACGCGACAAGACAACAAGAATTGACCCGCCTCAAGCGTTTCAAGCCATATTCGGAGCAAGTATTTGATTTGATGAAGGGACGACGAGTGGACAAGGCTTTAACGCTTGACAAGAGAATATAATAAAGATTAAGGGGGATTGTTGAGAGATAATCTTGATTATTTTGTCTGTGGGCAATTTATGTGGGGAGTCGAGAGAGAGAGAGATTGAGAGTAAAGAGAAAGGGCCAAATCGAGCTAACCAGTTGGTGTAGTCAATTTGGTAGGTTGCATGGGCAGTAGCTTGAGCGGCTGGAATTGCATTGTTTTATGTACATGTTGTGTAGAGAGTGTAATGTGAGAGAAAGAAAAACGAGAGAGAAAGAGAGCACAAAAGTAGTGCGTGGAAACCTTTTGCCACCCACCCACATGAGTATGTATGAGTATAGAAAAAAGAGACAGCTTTGTGTGTGTAGTGTGAGCTGTGAGTTAAAAGAGTTAAAAGTGAGTTTATTGTTTGAATTTTTTTTGGTGTTGATTCATTAAAAGAGTTGTATTTGTTTGTGTAAATTCTCTTATCCCGCCAACAGTGGTTTCAGAGCAGGAGATCCTAGACCTGTTGACGCACGTTTCTGGCCGTGTTTTCACTGTGGTGGGTGTCAAAAACGGGGTCATGCACCGGGAGAAGATGGCACGAGCGGGCCGTGGCGGTGGACACCCCTACATGCGGAGGGGTATTTTTCAGAGGTCGTCTCGTGGTATGTCACGATTCAACGCGAGAAATAGGAGCCCACAAGAGCCGAGTTATTTAGCCGAGGTGCGATATGGGTTGACTCCGTGAATATCAAGCGAGAAGATGGTTGCACAAGCCAAGATGTAGCGGAGAGATTAAGCCTATGGAGAAGCATTCCAGACCGTCCCTTAGGAGTAGTTGCGAAAGAAGAGTAAGAGTGAGGTGCCTCGATGTCAACCAAGGAGTCCACAAAGAGGGGAGAAAGGACTCAGAAGAACAACACAAAGGTTGTTCCATTAATAAATTTATTTCGCTTAAAAAAACACAGAGGTTGTTCGGGTGTGACAGAGGCAGGAACAATATAGAGATTCCAAAAGAAGAGGAAATGATACACCAAGTGCACTGGTTGTTCAGAGAGAGAGAGAGAGAGAAGTTGTCGAGCGACAAGAAGAGGGATGAGTCTCCGATGAACAATCAAGCTTAGGGGGAACTTGGTAATTTAAGCTTGATTGGTGATGGGGCCAGGAGACAAATTGACAATACATGGGTATGAGGGTATGAGTCGGCTGGCACAACTTGGGAGGTGTATTATAGCCTACGAAGCACCGACACCTCTCCCGGACCCCGTATCGCAGTGTCCCAACACGGGGACACGGTGTGGACACGGCTGGAAACGTGTCCCGACACGCCACGTGGCATGGGACACGGCTAAGCAACTTTTTTGGATGGGGACACGGCTGGGGACAAGGCTGGGGACAAGGGGAGAGAGAGAGTAACCAGTCGAAGCAAAGGAGGAAGAGTCGAAGAGAAGATGATCGTATGGCTGTTGTTGCTGGCTGCTGCTCTCTCAAAATGAGAATGCCCTAATCTTTAAAAAACACGATCTGTTTGAGAGAGAGAGAGAGAGAGAGAGAGAGTAACCAGTTGAAGCAGAGGAGGAAGAGTCGAAGAGAAGATGATCGTACGGCTGTTGCTGATGGCTGCTGCTCTCTCAAAATGAGAATACCCTAATCTTTAAAAAACACGATCTGTTTGTGTTAAAGGCAAATAGAATTGCACATGAACCCCTGAAGTTTTAAAAAACACGATCTGTTTGGGTATATGTATATGCTAAAGTATAATTTTTACCCTAATTTTTTGAGTAATTATAAATTTACCCATTAAAGTTTTAAACAAATTCAATTTTACCCCTGAGTTTTAAAAAAATTCAATTTTACCCCTAAAAGTTTTAAAAAATTTCAATTTGATCCCTAAAAGTTTTAAAATATTATATATATATAAATATATAATTAAATAAATATACATGTGGCGTGTCCCCCGCCGTGTCCGTGTCCCCATTTTTTTAGAATTGCCGTGTCCCCGTGTCCGTGTCCGTGCATCATAGATTATAGCTCTAGTTTGTCAGACGATTGAGTGTGTAGCAAAAGTGGGTGAGAATTTAGTGCTATGTTTGATATTAGTCTTATAAATGTATGCGTTTCTAGTGTAGAAATTGTGGGAAAGAAAAAGAAAAAGAGAGAGAGGGCAGAGACATAAGAGAGGGCGCCCTTTGGGGGCCTCCCCCATCACGAGTGGAAGGGAACAATATCCAGTGTGTGTGAGGTAAGTGAGATGTATTTCATGTGTGTTTGATTAGTAATAAAAATTGGCTTTTTTATGTGCAATAAACTCTCTCAAGGCAGACTAGATGATGAGTGGAGAGCGGGAGATCCTGGACCCGGTGACACACGTTCCCGCCTTGTTTCCACTGTGTGAACTAGAAACGGGGAAGGAATGTGTCATGCCCAAGGCAGACTAGATGATGAGTGGACGAAAAAAAATCACTCTCTAAATGATTTCTAGACGAATTAAGGCCAAAAATGGCAAGAAGTCGATAAACGAAACGAGACAAAGCAAAATCGATGATTTTGCAGATATAGAAGCAAGATTTGGGCCCTCTATGCCTAAAATCAAAGAGGACGGACGAGAGGTCACGCATGGTTTATAGCCAAAAAAATGATGAGAGAGACAAGAAGGAGCCCACTAGGCTCGAGTAGAAGAGAAGGAGCCCACTAGGCTCAAGAAGACGAGACGAGACGGGACGGGACGGGACGTGAGACGAAGCGCGATGCGAGACATGACAAGAAGACGAGAATTGACCCGCCTCAAGCGGTTCAACCCATGTTTGGACAAAGTATTTGACGCGATGATGGGACGACGAGCGGACAAGGCTTTGACTCGTGGACAAGCGAATATAATCAAGATTAAGGGGGACGTTGGGAGATAATTTTAATTATTGTGTATGTGGGCCATATATGTGGGGCGCTGAGAGACAGAGGAGAGATTGAGAGTAAAGAGAAAGGGCCAAATCCAACTAATCAGTCAGTGTAGTCAATTTGGTAGGTTGCATGGGCAATAGCTTTGCGCGGCTAGAATTGCATTGTATTATGTATATGTTGTATAGAGAGTGTAATGCATGGGAAAGAGAAAAGAGAGAGAAAGAGGTTTGGGGGTCTCCCCCACCATATATGTGTGTGTATGAGTGAGAAAAAAGAGACCAGGCTTGTGTGTGTAGTGTGTGAGCTGTGAGTTAAAGAGTGAAAAGTGAGAGATTATAATTTGATGGTTTTTTTGGTATCAATTCATAAAAGAGTTCTGTTTGTTTGTGTGAATTCTCTTATCCCACCAACAAATATTACAAGGGAGGGAGTTCTCACTAAAAATGAGCAAGTAGAAGACTTACAGCGTCGTTAAAGGCAAATTTACTAGATAGGTAGGTATTGGACCGGATATATTACAGCTTCTTAGTGTCCTGCAAAACAAAACAAATTCATGCAAGTGATGTTGATGGAGAGGTCAAGAGTAGCATAATTGAGACCTTTTTCCTATTGTTGTTATGACTCACAATTTGGTCATTGCTGTCATGTCTTCCAGATGTGGAAATTTTGAAGCCCCTCCATTTAAGTCTGTAATCCTTCTGCTTAGAGATCCGATTAACAATTATTTCTTTCAGACATATTTACCTTGGTTTTCAAAGCTTAAATTTGAGTAACTCTGATTATTTAATCCTAGAAGTATGACCTGAAAAAGCTGAACTTACAGTTCAATTAAATTACGTAAGAGAGAGATGTTAGAAGGTATTGGCCCTTCAAAACCACTTGCTTCAAGCTCTCTGTCACAATAGAGAAGAGTAAATAAAATTGAACTTCAGAAAATTTCCTTGGAGTGTGCATAATAGGAAGAAACACTTACAATATTCGAAGTTGTTTCCAACTTTGGAAACTGGGTAATTTTCCGGTGAAGTTGTTACTGCTCAACCTACTGCATCAAGCCAAGCGTAAGAACCCAAGAAAAGACTAAAACTTATTAAAGACTCGGGCTCAGTATTAATGGCCAGTAAATGTACTTACACTTCCCGCAAATTTATCAGGTGGTTTAATTCCTTTGGCAGCTCCCCAGTGAGATTGTTAGAATTAAGATTGCTACAAAGCCCAAAAGGGAATTAAAACTAAAGAAAAGATACTGTTTGTTGCAAATCGAGAATTAGAGAAATGCGAGATATATCTAAAAGATAACTTACAAATACTGTAGGTTGACAAGATTCCCGAGCTCTGCTGGAACAGTTCCTTCAAACATGTTGCTTTCTAAGCTCCTGAAAATTAACATGTCAATTCCTTTTTGCTACTGTCCTAAGTTTATATACACACATTCACCATGCAACACGCATAGAGAGAGAGAGAGAGAGAGAGAGAGAGAGAGAGAGAGAGAGAGAGAGAGAGAGAGTACAGATTGGTGAGACTGGTCATCCTTCCCAAGTCCTTTGGGATTGTTCCCGACAAGCGGTTCATAGCAAATACCCTACAGCAGTTTCACTCTGCTGATTTAGGAAACAGAGGGTAATATAATGGGCAGGCTACTGTAAAACGGAAGTGCATATATTACTCACACAAGTTCCAACTTGGTAGAAGTCAATTCAGGAGGAATAGAACCACTGAGATAGTTGCGAGTGAGATCACTGCAACAATTGACAGAACCCTCAACGTGATGAAATCGTAAAAATCAACTTAATAGATATGGATATGAAAATTTGCTAATTGGAAGCATTCCCACATATATTTAAGGTAGGGTAACTTCACTATCGACTTTGGTATGACACCAGGAAGATCCTGCCCTTTAAGATATCTGTTGCAGAAAAACAGAAACACATAGATCCAGTAAATCATTGTTAGATCAGTTATTGGTTGAGGGTACTTAGCTGTATTTAATCAATGTTTCATTTCACTGTCATCAGTGAGAAGGACAGTCTTCCAGCATTCCATAGTTCAGTCATTAATTAGAAATCTATGGACTCTGTAATATAAAAAGTAGTTTCTGTGCACAAGTTTAGAAATGCCGATGCATAAAATAACAACTAAAGGAGAAAAAAAAGCCCAACTAATCAGTTCACATTAAGAGCCATGCAAATGTTCAGAACTGCTGGATGTCCAAAACACCTCTAAACCAGCAGTTTGTCTCATCTATGGCTTGAAATTCATTTGGAAACCACCTCATTTTTCCACTTAATGATTCACCAAAAAGGTAACGGAAAGTCAAGGGTCTGTTGAAGCCGAAGTCAAGTTCTTGATATCCCAGTCAGGAATGTTCTTACTTTCCAACCGTATAGGGTCCATTCAATTTCCCCTTCAGATTTATAATGGTATTTGAATGGAAATTTTAATCAGCTGAAATGAGTTAGCCTGTTTTTCTACTAGATTCTTACATGGCAAGCCATGACATCACGATCCAGTAAGATTGGCTCGGCTGATTTTATCCATGCCTTCTCTTGACACCTTGCCTTCCCCTAGACCACTCGGTACATCGCCTCACCATCACTCAGCAATAATGGCACCTTTGATGCTATCACGGCCTGCCTAAGCTGCAAACAGTACGCAGGCTTCATCCCTCCTCAATGGTTGGGACCTTGTTATGCCCCTAACCTATATGTTACCCCGATATAACTACCTACTTGTGGATTGGTGGGTAGAGCAGATGATGGTGCATGAAGCGAAGTCTCACATCGCCTAGGTCCCAAGACTGTATAACATGGTATCAGAGCTGGGTACGAGAGATGGGTAGTGTAACGACCCGAGAATTTCAACCTTAGACCCGTATAAAAAGGAGAATAAATTTTGTGTAAAGTTAAGCCTCAGTCAATAGTCAACGAGTTATGGCGTCCATCCCAAATTGTACATTCAAAAACATGATACATTCATTGTTATTTACAACAACATTTAGAAAAGCTTTACGTTGCAACTCTCAATCTAACTGGGCCGACAAAAAAACAAAAGTCACTCTATCAAAATAAAGTCAATCAATCAAAAATGCCCCTTACAGAGCAAGACTTTACAGAAAATTTCTTATGATCCTTTGACTGAGATCTCACTCGATTGAAAATAAAAATTTCGTTGATCAATAGAAATAGCTAGTTTTTTCCAAAATTCCTGTACAAACTACCATTCTTCATCTCAAATATACACCGTCATGTTCATAACATCTCAAAGTATATTCCAACTCTCATATCTAAATTACATATTTAATACACGTGTTTTCTCAACAAAAAAAAAAAAAAGAGCACGTATGGCTTACTACAATAACTAAGCACCACGAGTTTCAAGTTCTTTACAACAAATTTCATAAGTGCGGTACTAAGTTTTACCCTATGTTCCTACAAATAGATCACAAAATATTAAACACAAAAACAGTTCCTTTAAATATTTCATGCCGCTATGACTTTAATTCTTCGTTGCCACCTGAAATTGATAATACAACGTAAGCCAAAGCCCGTAAGAACCAAAACTAAACCAAATAATATGTTTAAGTTCAGTGTAAATGTTGATACACTCGCACATACAAATTTCAAAAGTATATTGACTCTCTCTCCACAATCACCCAAAGAATACTTAGTAACTAAACCACATATTTTCTTTTATCTTAATCAATCATTTCTAACTTCAACTCAAGACTCTAAGCTAAATTACGTACCGTTTGAGAATTATCGGTCACATGTACCACCTATCACCGGGTTATCGGGTACAAGCAACGGATCTGATCACTTTGGGGTGATCAGGCACACAGTGCCACTGCCACCCCAACGCCTTTAGGTACACAAACTCGCCCATGGCTCAGGCTACCTATCATGCGCAAGTTTTTCGGTCTTTCATCTTGGAGCTTGCTAGGCCCAACATGTTTAACTCGGTACACTATCCAAATCTAGGCCAAACTTATCTCAATCCAAGTACCTTTCAATTCAAGTCCAATATGGATATCATCTACCCAAACATTACCATCCAAAACATTCATCTCCAACTTATGCTTTTATAGCTCATTAAATCATTAACCTCCATATACACATTTTCATAATGCACAAAACTTCGTATGAACACATTAAGCATATAAAAAACAACAACACCACCACCAGCTGCAGCAAAAGAACCCATCTAGTCTCCAATCATTGGGGTATGGGCGGGGATGATTGGAGCCAGACCTAACCTTTGGCAATATGCACAAAGTGGCTGCCGTCGGAATATGAGCAAATATATAACAAAAGCCCCAATTTTTCTTCCATGGACACAAATCCTAACACATGAGTTCATAGATCTAATGAAAACAATGATTATGTCCAAAATCACACCAATCAAACGAAAAATTAACATATCAAGAGGTTTAGTAGTGAATCCTACCACAAAGGTTGAAAACCTAATCCCTAACTTTGATTCCTTCAACGAACCCACTTCTATCCCCAAATTTCTTGAGCTCTAAGGG
The DNA here is from genome assembly GCA_963854785.1 of Vaccinium vitis-idaea. Taxonomy (NCBI): domain Eukaryota; kingdom Viridiplantae; phylum Streptophyta; class Magnoliopsida; order Ericales; family Ericaceae; genus Vaccinium; species Vaccinium vitis-idaea. Next base: position 16,169,757 of record OY978224.1, on the reverse strand, counting down.
TTGATGGTGAACTCTCCTAGCTTGGATCCTTTGATAGAAGTGGAGGTGGTGAGAGATTCCAGAGAGAGGAGTAGTAAAACGAAAAAAAAAAAAAAAACAATGAAGGAGGAAAATGGAATGGGGAGCCGATCCCCTCCCCATAAAAATCTGATTTTATGTGCTAAATTACACTACAGGCCCTCCTAATTTTATAGTCTTATCATTTGAGTCCCTCAAGTTTCTAAAAGTTATAGATTGACCCCTAAAACTCACATTATATATCAAATACATCCCGAAAACATTCCACAAAGTTCGACTCAACACGTAGGTCTCACGTCACTCAAATAAGTATACAGACACACGAAAAGTAGTAATTAATAAAGAAATATATATCTTTAAATCTGGGTCCTTTTAGGTAGGGTGCATTTCTCTCACCTGCACGCTGCAGATGCTGCTGAGGGAGCACGTTGCGCGTGACGAAGGATAAGAAGCAAAGTCCCACATCGCCTGGGTACCTAAGTAGTATGAAATACATAAGCGTGAAGGCACTCTCACTTCATGACCTAGCTTTTGGGGTTGAGTTCTACCCAAGACCGTATAATAGATGGTACCCCACTAAGAAGCTCGCATACGAACACACGACATGATACGATATGGACAAGAGGATAGGTCATTTCTTTGGAACTTCGCACATGGATACATTGTGGACACACCGAATAAAATGTATACTTTTACATTATAGAGGTATATTATGAATTCATGTAAAAGATAAAAACATCATTTCTATCAAATGAACATAAAACCTACAAAAAGTATTACCATTATGAAGATACGAATTAACGACTACAGTGCAAGTATTCATGAACTAATCATCAATTGAAGTTTTGATCTTTGGACCAAGTTTTAAAAATTATATTTTTTAATCTCTTAATGTGTCATTCACGTGTCCCAAGTGTCCACAATGTGTCCTAAAACAAATGTATAAAAAAAAAATTTGACGTGTATTTAGCTGTGTTTGACACATGTCTGAAGAGTGTTGTGTCGTGTCAGTGTCCGACACGTGTTGGATATGACGTGAGGCCGGTAGACGTTAGGTATCCCGAGGGCTCCACTTCACAAACCTAAGCCAAGATAGAGAGGTCTCAGCAAGAAAGCAAAACAAAACCTTGAGCAAGTCACATGACCCCTAGAAGAGTGTATCGTACTTGTTTGTTGCCGATGACTAATATGAAACCTAAGATCTCAGCATACTGCAGCTGGGCCGAACGGATCACCTGTCGCTACGGATAGGCACCTAACATTGTGAAAGAGCGAGCGACTTCCATGGCCCAACTCCCACATGAACGGAGACTCCTCCATAAAAAGGAAGCTACATATTATCCTTACATAAGAGATCATCTTCTGCTCCTCCACCCCCATATGGTACTCGATATCTCACTCTAATGTTGTATCAGCTTTTCCCCTCTCCACCTCAGTGGTCCCACAATCTTAGTGCCTGTAACTGCCTACCATGATACCCCATTGCCCGTGGTTTTCTCACATCACCATACACAGCTCAAACATTCATGAAAAAGACAGCCGCATTTTAAAGCAACTATGGCCCTGTTCGGTTGGGGAGTTTAGTTTAGTTTTAGTTTTGTTGACATCGTCATTTCCCTCATTTCTCTCTCTATCTCTCTCCACTCATTACACCTGCTTACATCATCAAAACTAAACTAAACTACAAACCAAACATAGCCTATGTAATCCTCCAAAAAGCAAAAAATATAAGACAAAACTCCCTGCTTTTTTTTTTTTTTTTTTGAGGAATATGAAACGCCGTGTTTAAGGGCACCTTTAGTAGCACATTTTTTGTATTACGATTCTTTATAATACCGAATATTTTCGAACGTATGAGTCTATAACTGACATCTAGGGACAGTCAACAAGATAAATGCACCAAAGGTACTCTGCCAAAGGCAAAAGTTAGCACTAAAAGGTAAAAACTAGAAACTTGTCATTTTGGTGGTTAACAAGAAAGGTGATGCAGAAATGTCAACCATGTAGCTCTAGTGTGTGGTCTAAATTTGGGATTACACAGTTCATATATGAAGCTTTCTGTGGGATACGAAAAATAGAGTTTCGATTGTTAAGTGAGCATCTAGCTAATATATATTTTGAAGAACATGCAAAGAAGGGAACCATACATGGCGCTGATGTGACATACATCACCAAGGCAGGTGCAGTTGACAGTACTGTTATAATTGCCCTGCTTCACTGGCGTATACCAATTTTCATTTTCATCACATAGGTTCAGACTCAAATTCCAGCCTTCTTTACCCAACTGTTCAGCTATTTCACGAAGAGCTGCCACTGTAGAAATCAAAATCATGGCGGCTTCTTAAGCATTTAGATTAGATATGACATGGAGAAAGCTTTATCTATCACCATAAAGTACTACTAGACATCTTAACACTAGCATGTATAGAGCTATGCAAAATTGTAGCATAAAACTAATACCACATCATCTTCTGTAAGAAGCATGCATAAAACTATTTCACACGCATAAAATCATGTTCTCATCATGCATCTTGGCCGAACCTCTTCTCCATATTTGAGAAACAAAGAACTGCAAAGAAATGAATAAATTGAAGTTATAGAAGGCCTCTCTTACTTTCATCATCGGGAATACGTCTAGTTTGTCCTTGTATTCCACCTGCTCCAAACCATATGAGTATGGACAATATAAGTAGAACAGACCTCATAGCTTCTGGTTATTCAATGACTGTTACCATTCTTCTATTACAAATTTGAGTTCTTTGATCATTGGGCAATGCTACTCTCAAATAACGTATATATACTCATAGCAATGATAAAAATTAGAATAGACTTAATGGTCTTCTTATTTGAATAAGGTGGGGCCTACACTGGTTTCCCATGCATTTGCCTGTCCTCTATATCATGGTGTTGTGCGCCCCTGCACAGCACCAATGCCGGACCCTCTTTATATCACACTCTACAAGGCCAATAATTTAGGAGCCCATGGATCCCTCCTCAACCTTTTGTTTGGGTGTGTCATACCACATAAAAATTATTAAATGCACTTGGGGCACCCACGCGGTGCCCCAGGCCCCTTTTTCACCACAGATTAATGCTCGTTCTGAAATATGGCACACTTTTGTTCCCCAAATGTGAGCTTGTGACCCTAAAGGCCAATATTAGGCTATATTGAAATATCAAATATGAAAAGCGTAATAATATTTGAGAACCCAAGATCTTGAGAGCAATTTCTTGACCCGATTTTTCAAACTAGGAATTTTGAAATCTTCATTTAACACCCACTGTTTATACCCATAGTAAACACATCTTCTTAGTTGCACAACCATCTCCTTCCATGTGGGAAACAACCCATTTTTTGCCTTCTCAGCCGCCCGAACTGACCTGTCAACCCCAATCACTACCCTCACCTCAACAAACCCAACCACCCTGATGCCTGAACTACCATCCCCTCCTTTTCACGGCTAGGTTTTCAAAGCTAATAGTATCAACACTAGGTTTGGCAACCCAAGGGTTGGCTGGACACACAGGTTTGCTCCCAGGTCCCAAGTTCGATTCTCTTTGCGAGTAAATTTAGGACCAGCTCACCCTATGTTTAAGCGTGAGAAGGGTTGTTGAATGAGATATAGGGGCGAGCGTGCAAGCTAGCACAAGACACCTGCATTATAAACAAATAAAAATAAAATTCTAGATTTTTAGTTATTTGAATCATCTTAGAATTAAATTAATCCCTCGACTAGAAAAAATGACCGTGTCAAACCATTCATATTAGCTGATCAGTTTAAAAACATGGACCAAAAATCTTGTGAACAGGCTTGAGAAAAGACGTACTTTAAACCAAGTGAGAGAAATACTTGTGAATCAAGGAAATCTACACCTTACTGTTTGTGAGGGAGGGCTGGTGGTCAGGCCCGGCCCTGTGGTTCGCGAGGCCCCAACCCTATTCTCAATTTGAGGCCCTTCATTTATATATATATATATAAATTTATATATATATATTTTTTTCTACGAGAAGGGGCCCCAAAATTGGCCCATTTTCGTTGGGCCCCAGGCCTGGGCCTACCCAGCCTCCCCACAGGGCCGGGCCTGCTGGTGGTTGTCAAATGGGAGGACGGCTGGGTTGGGGAGGCAATGATCGGCCATGGTGATTTTCCGGCGAGACTTGGATGAGTGTTTGACGAGAAATTTTGTTTTCGTATTTTTTATTTAATTTAGCTTTGATGTCAAGGAATAAAATCGTAATACTGCTACAGCGTTCATTTAATGGGACTTAATTTCTGAGTTCAAAAAAATAGAATCAGGTTGAGTAAAAGTCACTTTTAAATTTTTTTTTATTTAAGAAAATAGGATTTAGTTAATTTTGCATTAAATTTTTTTAACTTATCGGTTTTCCTCGATGAGAGGAACCAAAAAAGTAAAAAATTATGACTTTTACATAGTAATTTTTTTGAAAAAGTAAAAGTGCTTAAAGTTAGCAATAAGCCACAAATTTTAAGGCAAAAATTAATAAACGCGATTTTTTTTTTAATAAAGACAAATTTCAAAAATACCTTTGGGCTTTTGGCACTGTTTCTAAAAATAGGTAAGTTAGCCTCACTCAATATAAAAACCAAGTTACTTCTTCTGTTCTTTTTTTTTTTAAACGGAAAATTACGCATATTTTAGACTAGTGCAGGGAGAGATGGAAAAACAAAAATGTTAAGATGCAGGAAAAGTTTTTCTAAAAAGGTCCAGGAAAGAAAAATGAATCGTTCATTTTTCTTTCTTGGACCTTTTCAAGGAACCGTTTATTTTTCCTTTCTGAACCTTTTCAGAGAAACTCTTGGTGTACCCCAATCCCTCGTTGAAAAACCGTCAACAAAAGCATTCTGATGAGATGGGTTCTTGGCCTTGGGCCATGGAAGGAACATATCAAAAGGAGTCATTTTCACGTGATTGGGATAGTTGGTAGAAAAAAATAAAGACAATCAACACATTACATGTCCTACGTACTATGAGGAAGATAAGGAGTGTCGGTTTGTAACCAATCAAGGAGTGTCGGTTTGTAACCAATCAGTCACTTGTGAATTCAGGGACGGAGTCAGAAATTTCACTATGCAAAGGGCGAGCTTATGTAGTTCATAGAAAAAATTTTGAATTTTTTTCTCCCTATATAAAACTAGATAGAGGGGTTTTTTTTTCTTGTAAGAGCAACCGTCCCTACATGCACTCCGGCTCCATCCCTGCTTGATTATCATGCTCATAAGAGATGAAAAAGATTGGACAGGAGATAGAAACGAAATTAAATGCCCACTTGGGTGCTTGTTGAATTCTGTAGAACAGACGTGGATACTTGACTTAACATAGAATTGTCAACTGCAATAATTGATCAAATATGAAGCTATAAATTATGTCATGTCAGCGAGTTTATGCATGTTACGTGAATTGTTATGATTTTTTAGTGACAAATTTTTGTGTGGCATCTATAAAAGCATACTGGCAATGTTTTAATACTTCATCCGTTTCAAATTGCTTGTATTATATTATTTTGGTATGTTCTAAATTGTTAGTCCTCTTTGAAATGTCAAAACAAAATGGAAAATGATTTTAACACCCCCTATTTTATCCTGAAACACTTCCCTTTTGTCTTTGTTCAACTTGAAATTACTAAATTACCCTTACCTCATGAGTCACTTTTTCCATATGAAGGGCAACTTGGTACTTTCAAGTTAATAAAGACAAAAAAAGGGAGTGTTTGGGGATAAAAGGGAGATGTGCAAAACATTTCCAATAAAATTTCCAATCTCCCATAATAACCCATTTACCAACAACAATCACTTAAATTCAAAAGTTGAAATATAAGGGCATTGTTCGAAATTAATGAATCTGTTTAATGTGAGTATATTTATTCAACGAAGTTATTACATGTCTGCTTAAAAAGTTTAAATTCCCAAAAGTGACCAACAATTTGGAATAGTACAAGGTAGATGATATAGGTTTTTGATAATTTATTTTTCTAACACGGTATTAGAACTTGTAACAAGGTATTAGCAGGTACTCAAAGTATATTCACATCCACAATCATCAACTAATCTCGATTTAATCATCATGCCATCATCATTTGTCAGCCTCCGATTAATCTCCATCGTCGTCATCATCACTTCACCCCAATTCTTTCTACTTCCTTTTTGCTCATCCGGATCTCTACCATCTCAGCTACCATGGTTCTTCCACACCAAGATCTGAACTATGATCTCGCACTACCTCGAAAATTGAACCATCACCGCAATTTTTTCTATGTCTCAGTCGTGATCTTTCTACCAGCTCTTGCTCATAGCTAATGGCTCCTGACTTCTCCTAACTTTTGTCAAAATCAAGTTGGTAGATTCTTAAGTTTGAGGGAATGTTAGAATAATACTACTAAGAAATATTGTACTTAATTTCATGTTTTGTATGCTATTATATTTCATCTTGGTTATTATTCATGTTTTCTAGTTATATAGTCTAGGTTTCCGTGTTGTACATGTTTCCATGATTTGTTTAGGTGTTTTAGTCACCAATTTTTGTAACCGAAATAAAAGCATACTAGAACAATATTTTAATACAAGGCAAAAAAGTTAGTTTCACAATAATTTACTTTTCTAAAACAAAAGTGAATTGCAAGAATCTATCTTTCATGCCTTGTATTACAACATTGTCCTATCCTGATTTTATATCGTTTGCAAAACTTGGTGAATAAGAAATCTAAATAAATAAGGGAAACATGCGTAAATAAGGAAACCCTTTTTTTTTTTTGTGTGTAATGTATGAGAATTACATTCAAAGATTTTTTATAACGTGTCACAATGAGATCCAAAACAATTAAATCTAAGTCAAAACAGAAAAATTCAGGAAATAGTCCGAGACTATTTGGATTATTTCTTGAATTTTCATGTGTCTAGACTGTACTTATGTTTCAATTATATATTTCTTGACAATTCAATTTTTATTTATTTATTTATTTTGCTGAAAGATAGGTTCAAGGAGGAGTTGTGGAGGAATTCATGATTGAAAGAAAAAGATGAAGTCACAGGGCTGAATATTTTTTTTTTCTTGTTTCCCTACCAAGTTTCTTTGAGAAAACCCACCCCAAACCCATAATCCAAACATAGCCTTAGCTCATCAAGTAAACTGCAATTCGCCCGGCCCCGATTGGTGCAGGTATTTGTTAAATTTTTCGGGTATAGGGTTGGGGTCCGGGGAGAATTGAAAAAACCTGACCAAGTTCAGGCAGATACATCACCTCTTCCCAATACCCTCCCCGAAAATTTCGTATGCATAAATTTTATTATTTATTCCTATATTTTTACCCTTATGACTAAATATCACATTATTTTCCATTTTCCTTATAGATAGTAGATTTTGGACGTGGCGGGTAAACCTGTTACCCGAGGGGGGCGGAGCGGGAGTACCTGTATATTATTTGGTCGGGTTCGGGATGAGACTAAATTTCCAGGCTGACTTTGGGATATGACAACACCTGTCATTGCCATTCCTACGGTGGATTTCAAGATATTAACAATATATATGGTCATGGACAACATGGCAAACCTTTTCACATTGACTTGAAGTCTAGAACTGAATGAAATACAGGCTATGAACTGACCTTGTCAACTCCAATCACTACCCTCACCTCAACAAACCCAACCACCCTGAGGCCTGAACTACCAGCCCCTCCTTTTCACGGCTAGGTTTTCAAAGCTAATAGTATTAACACTAGGTTTAGCAACCCAAGGGTTGGCTGGACACAAAGGTTTCACTACAAGAAAATTGATCTATAATGACATGCTAAAATTGTCACTAAAAGTTAACAAATTGTCATTAAAACATTTTAGTGACACGAATTTTTTTGTCACAAAGATGTCAATGTGTGTTGCTAAAGAGTAATAGTGACATTTTTGACAAATGCGTCACTAATGATAATTTCTTTAGTGACAAGGAGGAAGTTGTCACTATAGGGTAAGTTTTAGGAGTGCAATTTTGTTCACCCTCCCTAAAAGAGGGTGAACAATACCCTCTCTCCTATTGGTTACGAAGGGATGAGGGGACCACTTTTAATCACAAACACCCCCCCCCCCCCCCCCCCCCCATCTACCTTCTATTCTCCCTCCAGTAAAAAAAATTAACACTACGTTTTATCCCCCCAGCTTAAAAAGGCAGTTTTTTTTTTACTGTTAGAAAAACAAATAAGCTGAAAATCCATAAGATTTATTGTTATTACACTTTCGTTTCAAGTGCTTCTTAAGCATGAGATTTCACATTTAAGCTAACTACGTGCTCAAAATATAGATTTAACAAACTGATGTAGGTTAAAGTCTACAACACAATAACAAACCAAATGCTTCCCCAGCTGCCTAGTGGATTGTCTTTGCTACACATCAGTGTGTCTCATGTAGATTTATTCATACCGAAGGCATACATTCCAAGGAATCGTATACATTGCGGGGAATCTTGAAGGTTTGCTTGGTTTCACTAATTTGCAGATTTAGAAAAGCAACCCAAACCCAGCTTAAGTAGACGATTTTTTTTTTTTTTTTTTGCTGAGAAATCATATAAGCTAAAAATGCGTAGATATAATGAACTCCCGACTTTTTCAAGGACAACTTCTTAAGCTAACTGTAGGAAAAATAATACGGGTAGTACGAAATACCTGTTGCGGATTACACAAATATAAAGAAGAGAACTAAGAAACGTGATGACCGTAGAGCTATGTCAATTGCTCATGTTCGTCTCGATTAAAAAAAAAAAAATCCATTTGAATTATTAATTTTGTCCTTGTTTAAAAAATTTCACATTTTGTCATCTATTTTTTTTTTTTTTGGATTATTAGTTTGTCTCGATAAAACAAATTAAGAAAGTAAAAATTATTATCAGAATATCAAAAAAATTACTAAAGTTTAGTATTATTTTTTTTCCGGACTAAAGTTTAGTATGGTGTTCAGTATTAGGGGTGAAACTTTCACCAAGGAAAGTAATCACGCTTAATAGGAGTGCTGTTCAGTTTGTCAGTTTTGGGGGTTGAAGTAATTCTTAAAGGTAGATTAGGCGTTTTTGTGATAAAACGTAGTATTAATTAAATTATTTTTTGCTGGAGAAAGAATAGAAGGTAGATGGGGGGTTTTGTGAAATTAAACCTACAACTAACATGGGTTGGGTGGGTTTGGTTAAAAGTGGTCCCCTCATCCCTTCTTAAAGCATCACTAGTGGTATACTCAAACACAAAAATACTCAAAGATGAGTATTTTGATACACAAAAGAGGCTCACAATGGTATTTGGATAAATACTCAAAGTTAACAACATTTGTTACAAATACTCAACTTTTGGCATTTGGATACTCAAAACTACCAATCTTTCTCAATAACCAAACCTCAATAATCAAATTTTGGGGACCACACCGTATCAAAAGTAACAACATTCTCTCTCCATTTTTCAAATACTTAATTCAAAACTCAATTTTTTTGCACTTTCTCCCAAAAATTGAAATTATCAATTTTTAATCTTTACCAAAATATGTTCAAGATTGATCTCATTTTAAACGTATTGTGAATATCTTTTAAATGGTAATAATATTATAAAAAAATATATGTACAAATTTAAAGTTGTGCCCATTTTATGAATAAAAATAGAGTGAATAGTACTGTTTTGATTATGGACACAAATGAACCATTGTAGAAGGGTAGATACTCAAATTTATAAACTCATTAAATGAATACTCAAAATGTGATGTGGCAATATTTGAGTATCCATATTACCACTAAGGAGAATTATATATTTACCTCTATATATTTGGGATTTGTGAAAATGGGGTAGTGGTGAAAAATAGAGGAAGTGTAGGAACTATAGGGAGAGTATACACAAATAAAGAAAGAGAGTTTTAGAATATTCATATACTATTTTCTATAGAGTTAGGCAACTCGGTTTGTGACTCGTTCAAATCTCCCGATGGTCGTAAACATCGGATGAGGAATGCTTGTGAGCTCTTGAGTTTAAGCTTGGGGCTAATACACTCTGGTGGAACCTTCACGAGGGGAGGAATATTAGTCTTAAGAGAGTGACTACACGACTCTCATTCTCACAGACAACATCTTTCTTAATTAGAAAGTACCTCTCAAGAATTACTACAATGATGGCTACGGTACAATTGCACGGGTAAGTTTCTTTTAACTACAGTTGTCACCAAGTGCTCCCCTGGACACGGGGTGGCTGCTGTGCAGCCACCGCACAGCAGGTGTTGTGCACCCATCCGAGCCGTCCGTTACTCGGATGGACTGCCCAAATTTCAGCTCAACACCTTTGCATCCAAACCGTTCGTTGCCGCGCATGCAAGATGAAATCTGGGCCGTCCGTCCGAGCAATGGACGGCTCGGATGGGTGCACAGCAGGCACCCCAAATCCGTGCTCCCCTACGGATATATAATACGAGTATATAATTCCTAGATTTTTAGTAGTTATTTGAATCATCTTAGAATTAAATTAATCCCTCGACTAGAAAAAATGACCGTGTCAACTGTCAAACCGGTCATATTAGCTGATCAGTTAAAAAACACGGACCAAAAATCTTGTGAACAGGCTTGAGAAAAGACGAACCTTTTTTTTTTTTTGGGTAAGTGAGAAAAGACGTACCTTTAACCAAGTGAGAGAAATACTTGTGAATCAAGGAAATCTACACCTTACTGTTTGTGAGGGAGGGCTGGTGGTTGTCAAATGGAAGACGGCTGGGTTAGGGAGGCAATGATCGGCCATGGTGATTTTCCGGCGAGACTTGGATGAGTGGGTTTGACAAGAAATTTTGTTTTTTTGTTTTTTTATTTAATTTAGCTTTGATGTCAAGGGATAAAATCGTAATACTGCTACAATGTACATTTTTTTTTTTCATTCGTCATTCCTAATCTATTACATGAGAGAAGGGGGAATGAGACTCGATCCCGGAATGCAGTGCGAGACATCGAAGAGCTCTATCGCATAAGCTAGCCACCACTTGCGCTACAATGTACATTTAATGGAGCTTAATTTATGAGGTCAAAGTTTTCCGGATTCGGGGGCATGTAGTGAGGGGACTCATTACATGCGTGTAGTGAGCTCCATCGGCCGTCCAATCTGCGATCAACGGTCTGGATAAGCATTTTCACATTTACTTTAATCCCATTTATCCGGACCGTTGATCATAGATCGGACGGTCGAGGGAACTCACTACATGTATAGTGAGCTCCCTCACTACAGGGTCCCCGATTCCGATTTTTCTAGCACCGGTCCTAAAAGTCATTTTTTTTAAATTTATTTTTATTTAAAAAAAATAGTGTTTTGTTAATTTTTCATTAAACTTTTGTGACTTGTAAGCTCTCGACGAGAAAAACCGAAAAAGTAAAAAATCACTATGACTTTTACCTAATATTTTTTTGGAAAAGTAACCAATAAGCCACAAAATTTTTACCTAAAATTAATAGACGCAATTTTTTTTATATTAAAGACATTTTAAAAATAACTTTTAGCACCGTTTCTAAAAATAGGAAAGTTAGCCTCACTAAAAAAACCAAGTTACTTCTTCTATTCCTTTTTTTTTTTTTTTTGGCGAACGGAAAATTACACATATTTTAGACTAGTGCAGGGAAGAGATGAAAAAACAAAAATATTAGGATGAAGAAAAAGTGTTCCTGAAAAAGCCTAAGAAAAAAAGATGAACATTTCGTTTTCCTTTCCTGGACTTTTTCGAAAAAACTTTTCATGTAGATGTGATCGCTTGTTGAAAAACAGTCAACAAAAGCATTCTGATGAGATGGGTTCGTGGGCCTTATAAGAAACATGTCGAAATGAGTCATTTTCTCGTGATTGGGATGCAGCTAGTCAGATACAGTGTAACCAGTACTATTAAAGACAGTTGCTAGCTGGCATTCTGATTAGATACAGTGTTGTGTACCATGTAGTAACAAATTTTTTAAAATTTCTGATTCCTAGGTTTACCTTGTCGGTATCACTTGTGATTTCGGGAAAGGAATCAGAAATTTCACAGCGAACCAATATATATTCATAAGAAAAGTTTTAAAAATTTCTTTTTTCTATATAAAATTAGAGAATTATTTTTTTTCCCTTATAAGATCGGCCGCGCCAGCCCCTCATTGCACCCCCTCCATCCCTGATTATCATGCACATAGAAATGTAAAAACTTGGACTGGAGATAGAAACAAATTTAAATGCCCACTTGGGTGCTTGTTGAATTCTGTAGAACAGATGTGGATGCTTGACTTAACATGGAATCGTCAACTGCAATAATTGACCAAATATGAAGCTATAAATCATGTCATGTCACCGAGTTTATGCATGTTACGTGAATTGTTATGATTTTTTAGTGACAAATTTTTGTGGCATCTATAAAAGCATACTAGGACAACGTTTTAATACTTCATCCATTTCAAATTGTTTGTCTTATATTTTTTTGGTATGTTCTAAATTGTTAGTCCTTTTTGAAAACTCAAAACATAATGAAAAATGATTTTCACACCCCTCTTTTATCCCCCACACACTCCCTTTTTTGTCTTTATTCAACTTGAAATTACTAAATTACCCTTACCTCATAAGTCACTTTTCTCATATGAAGGGCAATTTGGTACTTTCAAGTGAATAAAGACAAAAAATGGAGTGCTTGGGGATAAAAGGGGGTGTGAAAATCATTTCCCAACAGAATTTATTCAATCTTCCGAAATAACCCATTTACCAACAACAATCACTTAAATTCAAAGTTGAAATAATGTGAGTGTATTTATTCAATGAAGTTATTGCATGTCTGCTTAAAAAGTTTAAATTTCCAAAAGCGAGCAACAATTTGGAACGAAGGGAGTACAAGGTAGAAGATGTAGGTTTTTGATAATTCATTTTTCTAACATGGTATTAGAACTTGTAACAAGGTATTAGCGGGTACTCAAAGTATATTCACATCCACCATCATCAACTAATCTCGATTTAATCATCATACCATCATCATTTGTCAGCCTCCGATTAATCTCCATCGTCGTTGTCATCACATCACCCCAATTCTTTCTACTTCCTTTTGCTCATCCGGATATCTACCATCTCGGCTACCGTGGTTCTTCCACACCAAGATCTCAACTATAATCTCAACCAAGTTTTCTCTATGTCTCGGTCTCAATCTTTCTACCGGCTCTTGCTCATAGCTATTGGCTCCTGACTTCTCCTAGCTTTTTCAAACTCAAGTTGGTAGATTTACTTAAGTTTGAGGGGATGTTAGAATAATACTCTTAAGAAATATTGTACTTAATTTCATGTTTTATATGCTATTATATTTTATCTTGGTTATTATTCATGTTTTCTATTTATATAGTCTAGGTTTTCGTGTTGTACATGTTTCCATGGTTTGTATAGGTTTTTTAGTCACCAATTTTTGTAACCGAAAGAAAGGCATTCTAGAACAATATTTTAATACATGGCAAAAAAGTTAGGTTTACTTTTCTAAAACAAAAGTGAATTGCAAGAATCTATCTTTCATGCCTTGTATTACAACATTTTTCCTATCCTGATTTTATATAGTTTGCAAAACATGGTGAATAAGAAATCTAAACAAATAAGGGAAACATGCATAAATAAGGAAAACTTTTTTTTACCGTATTGTATGAGAATTACATTCAAAGATTTTTTATAACGTGTCGCATTGAGATCCAAAACAATTAAATCTAAGTCAAAAGAAATAGTCTGAGATTGTTTGGATTATTTCTTGAATTTTTATGTGTCTAGACTATACTTATGTTTCGATTATATATTTCTTGACAATCTACCATTTTTATTTTTATTTATTTATTTATTATTTTTTTTTGGGGGGGAAGATGGGTTCAAGGAGGATATTGAAAGAAAAAAATGAAGTCAAAAGGCTAAATATTTTTTTTCTTGTTTCCCTACCAATTTTCTTTGAGAAAACCCACCCCAAGCCCATAATCCAAACATAGCCTTAGTACGTATACTCAAAGAAGTAAAACATTTGACTAATTTTTCCGAAACCATCTTAGTAACTTGTTAATCCAAACTTGAGCATTATAACAACTATGTTAAAACTAAACTAGGAAGTAAGATCTAAAATGACTAGTAAGAAATTAGGATAAGAGTTTACTAGTAAGTTTTTAGAATAGAATTTACCTTAGTTCCGAGTTTTAGTCGGAAGAAGCGTAAGCTAGGTTGAATGGTGTAACGTCTAGACTTCGTAAGCTCTAACACCTTTCTACCAAGTTTTCTACTACAGATTGGATCAGAGGGTGGCTTTTGGTGGTGGAGAGTGGTGGTTAGTAGTAGAATATGGGAAGAGCAACTTGAGTTTTCTTCGAAAGCTCAAGGAAAAGTGTGAGAGTTTCTCTCACTAGAAACTACAAAGGTGGTATGAATTTTGGCGTGAAAAAATGAGAGTGCATGGTCTCCTATTTATAAACAAAATAGGCACCCCTCTTTCCCCTATTGGTTGTCCCCCTCTCTCTCCTCTTTCCTCCTCCATGTGCCAATATTTTAATGCAACATTAATGGCCAAGATTTTGTGGGATTTTGGTAGTACAAAATCTTAGGGTTCATGATGGTTTTGACTAGCCAAAGTACCTAGCAAAATCTAGAGTTTTGTACTTGGAAAATTTATGAATTTAATGGGAGAAATCTTGGGGAGAAAATTAGTCACTAGTTTGTGTATTGTTTTGCATGACCAACTTTATTTTAGGGAGTTTTGAATACTAGTTCTATATATATGAACACACATAAATAGGCATGAGGCTATTTAGGCTAGGGAAATCTTAGGAAATCTAGGTTTATTCCCTAACATCAATGAGGAAGATTTTGTAGAGAAAAATAGGGTTAGGGTTTGTAGGAAAACACCTCACACAAGTAAAAATAGGCCTCCCACAAGACCCAATTTTTTGGGGGCCTCCAAGTACTAGTAGTTGTTGTACTAAAGAAAAAAAAATGCTTAAAACCTACAACCCAACTTACTTAGGCCCAAAATTACAACTCAATTTACTTAGGACCTCCAAAAGACCCAATTTTGGGACCTCCAAGTACTAGTAGTTGTTGTACTAAGGGGGTGTTTGGGAGCCTACTTTTTAGTTTTTTATTTTTAACTTTTTGATTTTTTGGCTTTTTGGATTATGGTGAGAATGTGTTTTGAAGTTCAGAAGAGTGTTTGGGAGAAATATGCAAAATGCATTATGTGACACGAGTAGTATTTGGAAGATATGTGTAGAATACATTTTGAAGTCTTTTTGTTAATCAAAATGGGAAAAGTAGAAAATAAGAAGTCAAAAAGCTCCCAACCTACTTTTAACTTCTCCTCTCCTTTCATCAAAATGGAAAATGAGTTATGCCAAAATGACTTATGGGTGTTCTCCCCCAAACATCCAAAAGTGGAAAGAGAGAATGCAAAAAGGGGAAAAAATAGGCGGCCAAACGCACCCTAAGTTAGGAAAAAAATGGCCAAAAACTACGATCCAAACGGTAGTGTGGGGCCTCTCCAAAAGACTTAATTTTGAGGTCCTCCAAGTACTGGTAGTTGTTGTACTAAGTTAGGGGGGAAAATGCCTAAAAACTACAACCCAAGTACTTAGGCCCCGAAATTAAAACCCAATTTACTTGGAGTTTTAAAAAGTTGAGAATTTGAGTGTTTAAAAAATAAAGGAAACAGTAATAATTAGATTTTAAAAATCCATTTAGGAAAAAAATCATTCTCTCTCTTTTTGTCTCTGCTCTGAAACAATTTTTTTGACAATTTTTAATTCTTGAAATGATAGCACATTTTAATGTGAATGACCTCAAATTAATAATTTGGATGAGTCCTTGAGAAACTTAAGGCCGGGCCTAAGTCCAGGTAACCATTCCAGATTAATTTCATTTTTCCTTCATGCTCTCCACCCAGGCTCCATACCCCTAATCATCTCTGCAACCACCCTTGGCCTTCCGGAGACCATTTCCGACCATCCCTCCCTAGAAACCACCTCCCGCCCTTTGATAATCCCCACTGCAATTTGCAATTCAATCAGTACTATTCGAGACATTACTAAGCTTATAACCAGTGCACAAGACTTCTACTTAAGGTCGAACAGAGAAGTTGATTCTTGAGAGAGCTGCAAAATGTGCACCAACCCAGCAATTGAGCTGTATGGTAATTGAAGCACCCATCAAAGATCCTTAAGCCCATAAATTGCAGGTCGCAATCCATCATCCTCTCACCTTCCCCATTAGCAGATTATAATGTGCATCTGAAAATAACCTCTCCTGCTGCAGAACCGACTTTTGTTCACTCTCTGTCTTGACATCTTAAGACATACATGATGAAATGAATTCCTTATTTCTTTATGTACTTGACAGTATGTCAGCAACATTTTTGAGGTTATAAAATAAATTTCCACCAGCAATAGAAGCAGAAGAATAATAATTTACATAATACTCCCCCCCTCCTAACAATCGCAGTCCAAAATATTTATTAAAAAAAAAAAAACACACGCAATCTACTTCAAGGAGATACAAGCTACAAGAATCAAAGAGGTATCTGTAAGTTTGATAAGCCATATTAGTTTTTGAAGCAAATCTTTGACCATTCTCAGTAAGATGTAGAATCTCAGTTTTTCCTCTGGAGGTCATCGATGGATGTAGATGAAGAAGCAATATCTGTCTGGAGTGTTGCTGAGTTCTGGTTTGAGCTTAGACTTATATTATGCTTTTGGGTCTCTTCATGAAAGTCTCTCATGGCTTTAAACCTCAAATCCTCGGTATAGGAATTCGGCTCTGGAATTAAGCTTGGGATAGTAATTCGGCCTTCAAGCATGCTCACCACCTCAGACATTGTAGGCCTAAGAGATGGTGATGCATTTGTGCACAAGAGTGCTACTTTAACCATCCTTTCCACTTCTTCTTTGTTGAAATCGGACCCCAACTTCGGATCCACAAGGTCCATGAAGTTTTCTCCTTGTTGCAAGTGGCAAGCCTGCATATTGCTTGCAACTTGTTAATAACAACTTGATTCATTAACGGACAAAAAGAAAGAATTTCAGAAGAAAAGAAACCATTTGCAACAAGTTCTGCACTGTTGACTATCTCCTCATCTAGAACCTCAGGGGTAACTATTGTTAAGTTTAAATTTACCCCCAACACAACCCTAAACAGTGCAACTCGTGCAAGTATTAAAATTTACAGGTACACGATTAAATTCGTATGTGATCTATTAAACTCCGGCACCACACTCTGAATGTTGTATTTTCTGCCCTGGTACCATGTTCAATTGTTGAACTCCCAACTTCTTTAGCTCTCTTGGGTTGTGATTCCTGATAATGCTTTTCAAAAACTGACTTTGACAACAAAGCGTCCATTATCTTTGTATCTTAGCCTCTTAGGCATTTGCTAGTGGAAATGATTTTTGAGAATATGAAGATATGTTTTTAATGTTTACTCCAAATAGTTATTAAAAAAACAAATCCCAAAAGAACATGTTTTGAAAACTTTCAACCAAATATTGAAGACAAATGGAATAGGAAGGAAATCCTTATGTACCCAATCTAGCAGACATGTGTAACTGTTACTTGGCATGTAGTTGTTGTTCTTCTTCCCGCTAATAATTTCCAAAGCTACGACTCCAAAGCTGTAAACATCTGCCTTGTATGTCAAGTGACCCCAAAGTGCATATTCCGGGGCCATATATCCTCTGCAAATCCAAATTTTCATGTCTTATTCAACATTCAAAAAGTTAACTCATATGCAGTCGACATTATAAGCATTCAGTCGTTTAAGGTCCAGACAAAAAGAAAAAAGGCCGTTGGGAAAGGATAAGAAGGCTCACTTAGTTCCAGCAACTTGAGTGGTAATGTGGGTTTCATCATCTTCGTTAAGCCTAGCCAACCCAAAGTCCGATATTTTGGGGTTTAGGTTTCCATCAAGCAGCACATTAGTAGCTTTAATGTCTCTGTGAACAATCTGGAGTCTTGATTCCTCATGTAGAAAAGCTAAACCTCTAGCAATCCCGATGCAGATCTTAAGCCTTGTTGGCCAATTGAGTATCAATTGGTTGTCCTCTGGATCTGAATATTATTCAACACAAGCATTGCTAAAAACTACAATAAAGTTGGTACTTGGTACAAAAAGTATTGTTGACCATTCCCCATATTTAGTCTAATGTTTGGTAACACTTCCATTTTCAATTTTCTGTTGAAACTTCCAATAAAAGTGTCTTGGTAATTGTTCTCTCCTTCAAAAAATGGTAAAAAAATTCTGCAATTTCTGGAAGTAGAAAAATGATGTTTCATTACTTTTCTGAACAACTTTTCATGTCTCTCATTCCTCTCCACCACTTTGGCAACTGCCGATCACCCTTAGCACCACCTCTGGCCTTCCCCCATGGCTGGCCTGCCTCTGGCTTCCCTAGGCTAAATTCCGTCGTCCCTCCCACTGTCCAGAAAAAATAATTATTTACCCAGAAGTGAGCAGCAAACATGTTTACTAGTTTGGATTGTTCTGTTTACTAGTTTGGATTGTTCTGTTTTACAAAAAGAAAAACTTGTTTACAGGAAATAGGAAACAAAAACAAAAAAAAAATGGATAGTGTCACCAAACAGACCCAGTGTATGATAATTAAGCAAACAGAAAAACCTACCAAACAACATATGGGCGAGGCTATTGTTTTCCATATACTCATACACCACCAACAATTGGTCCCCTTCAATACAGCATCCATAAAGTTTAACAAGATTTGCGTGCTGCAAGCAAGAAATCATGCCAATCTCATTCAAAAATTCACGATTTCCTTGCCTTGATTTAGAGGACAGTTGCTTCACTGCAATTACAGTACCGTCAGACAATACACCCTGCATCCAACATCCAGTCAACATCTATGCCTGATACCTAAAACGTGAAATGAATTTATCATGGGTTTAGTAGAACACCTTGTACACAGAACCAAAACCACCTTCTCCAATTTTGTTCGCCAAATCAAAATTGTTTGTGGCGGCTTTAATCTGTTTCAAACTAAAAGAACCAGTTTTCAACTCGAGACCTTCGAAATCTGTCCAGGAAAAATCTCAACATGAATCACGAAACCATAAAACATGGAGAACGATAATTTGAACAAGCATCTTACTTTATAAATCCATACTGTATTTAAGAAACTGTTCTCTACTCCGATCTGCTATCAGCATATGCATTCTGAGCAATGGCTTGCCCAGTGTGTATATACAAGTAAAAATATACTTAAGTTACCCTTGGATCATGGTCTAATGAAAAGGAAGTTTGGGATCTCATGAACTTTAAAAAATTTCTCGTAAAAGTACCAAACTGTTGCTGGCTATCAACATTATTTTAGCCAATGCTTACCTTTTCCTCTACTTTTTCTGCCTTTCAAACAGCCTTTCCACCAAAGGATACTAGCTATTACGAAAACAAAGCATATAGCCACAATTCCAACAGCAACATAAGCAGTGATGTTCTTCTTTCCACCATCTGAACAAGATTTGTTACCTGCCCAAAAGAACAAAGCCAAACAACTATGCTGGTGACAAGACAGCTGACAACAAAGCTACAACTGTGCTAATGACAAGACAGTCGACACAAACCCGAAACCCAAATAAGGATATATACATTAGAAACAGTATGAGAGAAGGCAATGACGCAATAGATTTAATATATTCAAACTTCACCACCACACCATCATATTGGTATTGCACATGTTTGGCTCACTTGTGGAGGTGAACATAGCCAACGTCAGAGTTGTGTTGAGAATTCAAATGATAAAGTTACTAGTATCTGCCCGATTACGATTTTAGACCAGTGGCAGTTGGTGGTTAACAATTTGAGAGGTTTTGATAAGAAGGTAGAACAAGATATTGCCAGAAAGAAAAGGAAAAGAAAACAAGAGAAATGAAGGGCAAAGGGTCATTCAAAATCAAATGAAAGATAAAGGGAACCAAGCTAAAGTACCTGATTACACAAAAACAGATAATAATCATCAGATTACGTAGCATAACTCAAACATTAGCAACAAAAAGAGACAAAAACGGACAAAGTACTTACTAGGAATTACAGAAATAGCTGATATGAGGGGGCCATATACTCCTCTAACAGGAATTCGAGTAGTCCCTTTGCCAGCCCAATAAAATCGGATCTCAATAATATTATCTGTCACACTGGTATTAAATGTCTTTGTCAGTTGCTTTAGAGCCCCACCAGCCTCATCTTCAATATTGAAATCCTTCCTAACTAATTTTCCCTGAATTAAACAAAACGATTACAGGTTCTATACGAACCGTTGAAAAAATAAATCTGTTCACGAGTTGTGGACATAACAAAACTACCTGAATATAAATATTAAATATCCTTCTCCCAAGACTGTTATATGTATTGTCGTTTGTGAAAAATATCTCAGCAAAGTGCAGACTAACAGTGTAGTTCCCATTTTCTAAGCAGTAACGGAAGTAAGTGAGTGAAATAGGAGACAGGCGCGCTGAAGTATACAATCCAGAGATGTTTGTCGAAGACACAGCTTCGATAAAACGTGCATTCTGGTCGTCGTTATCATCCATGAAGTCCCCGGTGCTACTGAAACCCCAGTAAGAATTACTTCTAAAATATTCTGATGAACCACCTTCAACACTTGCATCTCCTTCATACACGACTTTCTCATTACCTTCTCTGGTAGATAAATCATTTCCACCACAATTAACATGTAAAGAACACCCATCTGCCATAAAAGCAAATACGTAAACAATAACATCACAATTCACAAAGGTACATCTGCATTTAACAAAACTGTTAAGTATTGGTGCAAATGGCAAATTTTATACTGGATTACTGTCGAAATAGGTATCATATGACAAGAAAGTTTAGCAAAATAGAAACAGCCCACATCAGCTTCTAGTTACTCAAAAACCCATGAGATTTTGTTACAAGATTCTGTCAGCTTAACAAAAGGGAAATTCACACCACTGGATACTCGGAAAAACAAACTTACATCTTGGACAAGTGACATCCTTCACACATGGAAGAATTCTCTTTCTGTTGCAGAAATAATACAATAGAATTAGAATGTGGATTAAGAAGCAGAGTGACTACTTGTAAGTTGTAATCTCCTCACCCAGTTATAAACAGAAGCTGAATACGCAACATTACTAGGGTAAAGAGGTAAATAGAAAAGAGCATCTTACAGGGGGTTCTCCATGGAAGAGCTTCTGAATAAATTTATGTAATAATTCCTGATAAAGAGGAGGAACAAAAAAGAGGACCAAATGTTAGAAATATAAAAAAATTCACTTACCAAGAAAGTATATAGGTGCATGATAAAACCTAAAATACCCAAGTATGCTTACATGTTCTCTCGACAAGCAGGCTGGTTAGGATCTTGCCATGTAAAGTTGTTGTAGGAAAGATCACTGCATGCATCGTTCACGTTAAGTGTCATAATTCTAGTAATTACATTGATATGATGAAATAGCGATGGAAGTATAACAGATTTGACAATAGAAAATCAATAGGGGATGCCCAATAAAAGCTTTAAATCCCGAACTTAAACTCAGCCAACTAAGGGCATCCTCATCAGGCTACCTAAAATAGCGTTTAAGCTAATTTAGGGAGCCCCAAAAAATCAGACTACCTATTCTCCCTCTCTAAATTATTTTTGCTACAGTACCTACTCAAATTTGAGTAGGCACTGTTCACTAACTTTCTTTCTTTATTGTTTCTGTCCGTTGGGTTTCATGGGGAACTGGGGAACAGAGAGAGAGAGAGAGAGAGGTGAAGTCGGACAGCCTCAAAAGCATCCTATCCAACCAGTGCGCTAACCACAGCCCCTAGACCTTATTGGGTAGGAGGCTAGGCCCTACTAAGGCCAGTTAGTGAGAAACCAGGAACATGAGTCTTTTGTTGTACACTATCTCTGTCTCACAGTAGTGAAGTGTAGACAAATAGTGACCGAGGGGGATGGGGAAAGGAAAGGGTAATAGGAAAAGGTACAAGTTATATACAGAGGTCGACTCCCAAGGCTGGGAGAATAGCTTTTAGGGAAAAAGTTTTTTTTTTTTTTTTTTTAATAGACTTAGAGGGGAATAGTTTAATATAGCGAAGTTTGGATAGAGAGTCTGATTTTGTGAGTTTTTTGACAAATGACTTGCTAAATTATAAAAGGTGTTTTTGGAATTAAATTTGGTGTTTTTTTTTTGTGCGGCTGATAAGGATGCTAAAAGCAACTTGAGTTCATTAATATATCATTAGCAGGCATGTTACAGTAATATCTTTAATCTTAAATTTAAAAAAGAAAAACTGCAAGGATGAGAACATGTTCTAAATACAGAGCACCACTGATGAGCTTACAAAACATGCTTGGAGGAGTTCAACACATATAATCCAAATAATGAAGTTGTTATTGCTAGTGCTTAATTAAGATATTTAGTTTCTGATAATGCCGCATGCCGCAGTACTAAACAAGAGGATGTCAATCCTTCATTCGGGAACATAAAAGAGCAAAGAGTTCTCAGCCATAAAAATGTAACAATAAAGTACATTCCAGATAGTTCGTAACCCAAATAAAAAAGCACCACGGAACAAAACTAGAGTCAGGCTTTGCACCACAGTGGAGAAAAATCTAGATAGAGTCATTAGTTCTTTAAATCAAAAAGCAATTTGCACGAAGGTTTTTATAAAGAAAACAAACTATAAATGAGATAAAAATGAGAGTCCAGATTGAATTCAAGGCGTGATAGTTCAGAGAAATCAATTCAGCTACCTATTTACGATATTCGCAAAGAAAAATTGGAAGAGGTTTGGACAATAAATGGATACAAGTAGAAGTGGCAGCAGGCTGATGTGCAGCTGCGAGTCGAAGGAAGAAAAATTTAAACATAATAATGATAGTTTATCAATGTTGACTGTCGACTTTCAAATTAGGAAGGACGTGGAATATATTAGCTAAAATTATAATGACTTAGGTCATAAACTTTGTAGAAATGAAAAAAGTATCACCCGATACAATTTTGCACATGAAATTATTAGATTTTATCCTACATGGCTCAGTTAAGCCACCCAAGCTTGGTTAATATGATCAAGAAGCTACTCCACCTATAGCTAATTGGTTCTAAGTAGAAACCCTCCAAGAAATCTACCAAGGTATCAGAGCTAGGTCTTGGGTGGCCTCACCTCACGTGATTGAGTTTCCGCCCATGTGTCAATCCCCAAACCTTGTCAATTCATACCTCCAAGTGCTACCGGGCTGCACATGGGGGGATTGTTAAGACTTTGTCCCACATTGCTCACTTGAACCACCCAAGCTAGGTTAATATAATCAAGAAGCTACTCAACCTAAAGCCAATTGGTTTTAGGTTGGAACCCTCCAAGAAATCTAGAAGATATCATTTAGAAATGCAAAGGAAACCCCAATTTAGCCACCAATACCAAGGAAAATTTATGCAAGGTGCAGGTCAGCAAGTGTAGCTTCAGCAAATATACATACAAATCATCCATAACTTAACTAAAGACGTGGATTCTTGAAAGAATCAACAGCTGACATTACTTTCTTTTGCAAACATCAGTTCTTTCGATGCACTGTGAACAATGATTTTACTGGAACTATATGTTCCTTCTAATACTGGATTTAATTTGCTTTTTTAAAACCCACCAGTTGACTTTGTTCAACAGTATCATAAAGGAATAGAAAGAATGCATCAAAGTTATGGCTGAACTAGCTGAACTACACACGGATAAAAATAAATTCAAATAACCCTTCAAAAGAAAAAACATACATACATGCTACTTCCATCCTTCAAGACTGAATCAGGTACATTTCCGCTTAGCATGTTGCCACTCAGAAACCTATTCAAAGTAACACACATATCAATAAGCTATGCACTGGAGAATGATGTCAGTGAAGTAAAGCATTAGTTAAAAACTTTTGGGGCGTCTACAGGTAGGAGATGAATCTCTCTCAAGTACTGTGTTGTAAATAACCAAATGCCACCAAAATTTACGTTCAATACGTACAGAAACTTCAAGCTCTTTGCAGGTATGTTATTTGGAATGACTCCCACTAAACTGTTAAAACTGAGATCCCTGTCCAACTCAAAGCAAAGATAGAGTCATAAAAAAGCAGAGAAAAAGTCCTATGCCACGAACGATCTTATACCATGAATAAACAGTCAAATGTAGACCATTTCCTACATAAATCGCGCAAACATAGAGAAACTCAACGGATCAATAAGCAAATGTAGGACAGTGAGAACAGAAGAAGTCCCCCTCAGCAGAAGCAAACGAAGAAAAATAGAAAAGAACAGGGAAAGGGAAGAAAAAACTATGGGGCATCATATACTGTAATCCTCAACAAGTTTTGGACTAAGTAAAGAACTTAGGAAACATATCATAATCAACAAGCCCCAAAATGTCAGCATACACTTCTCAAAAAAGAGGATAACTATCTCATTCAACAGGGCAATGTAATTCCCTCTACCACGCGTAACGCTTTGTCAGTCTTATTTACACATCACAACTATCTCATGATGGGAAGATATGATCGAAACCCATACTTTCAGCCACAAACTAAGAGAGCCGGTGCATTACTTTCTTTTTCTTTTTCTTTTTTTTGGTAGAGAGGTGAACACATTAATCCATTATTCATAAAACTGTCACCCTACGAATTTGGAAAATCAGATATTATGAAAAGCCAAGGAAAAGATACTGAACAAAACTCGGACAAGCTGAGGGTATATAACCATAGACATTAACCAAAAGCATGTCACAAAATCATGAGATATTTCATGGATTAGATAGCAAGACGGGTAATAGCACAAGCATCATGTCAGATAATTTCCCCATGCCTTGGTTATTACATTTTCTTTGTTTCTAGTAGTTTTTAAAATCAACTCTTTGGGGAGGCACGTAGGAAATGTTTTCACTTTTGCAGATTATAAGTATAGAACGACCACAGATTTTACAAGCAAGTTAAAAGGTTTACACTCTAGACTGTAGACGCCAAACTCACCTAGGACAAGATTGGTGGCTCGGGGGAAGAACATTGCATAGAATTATTACTTATTACATACAAAATTCTAACCCGGCCACTATAATCATGTAGGCATGTAGCACGTTCATATTTATTAATTTAACAAAGCTTCACATCCTTTACTTACAGCATTTGCAGACTATTCATTTTCCAAACATAGACTGGGATTTCACCATAAATGTTGCAGCTTCTCAAAACCCTACAATCCAAAAAAAGCAATAAACTTAAAAATTCATCAAACATACACCCATATACACTTTTAGAAATTAAGCACTACAATAATCAAGCATACAATCTTATTAGTCCTGTAGTGTTGCTGAAGTTAGGAAATCCCTGAGCTATCCCATTTATGTCACTGATTCTCCTGTTAAAGAAGTAACACCATGAAATTCAATCAACGATACACCACTAATTGAATCAAGAAAAGAATCTAAAATTACTTTGTTGATTGAAGGATGTTCTGTACTCACAATTCAGTTAACTTATTCAGAATGGATATGTTTGGTGGAATGGGTCCCTCGAGTCCACTGGCAGACATTTCTCTAGTATTGATCGTTAGGTATATATTAGGAAACTGCTATGTAAATAGATCATCTCAGAATGACTTTTTGGTACATGCAAAATTAGAAGAAACTTACAATCTTCCAAGTTGGTTCCAGTTCTGTATGAAATTAGGTATTGCTCCACTTAAGTTATTATCATTTATCCGACTGCATTGTGCAAGAGACTGGGCTGAACTAACACCATGATTGAAATGTTATAAGAATTGAATAACATAGTATAGATGCTTACAAATCCGTTAAATTTCTTAGCCCGGCCAAAGAAGTTGGTAGCTCTCCACTCAACTGATTCGAAGACAGCATCCTGAAATTTAGTATCATGTGGCCAAACAAAGAAGTTAGACAGTCTTCCATCCTTGAAAAATCTGATTCAAAGAGTATGCATAAGTAAATAAGGAATGAGAATTGAGAAGCCTTACAAAGTATTCAAGTTAACTAGTTTTCCAATTTCAAAAGGAAGCCTGCCAGAAAATCTGTTTGCTTCAAGAGCCCTGGTTCAAAACGTCCATTGAGAACACAGAAAATGAAAATATAAAATAAGGGGAAAATACCACTACGAATGTCTTAAAGTTTGTGGGGCAAAATGATACTCCTATTGCACATCTGTAAATTAAATTATGACAGCACTACCAGAAAGTGAAGGCATGCAAATCTTGAAAACGTACAGGTACGTGAGACTGGAGATATTTCCCAGTTCCTTCGGAATTTCTCCAGATAAGCGGTTTGCAAGAACAGAGCTGCATCGAAGTTCCATGTATAATTTGGCGAAAGGAGAAATTTTAAGACAACTGAGCTACTTGAGAGAGAGAGAGAGAGAGAGAGAGAGAGAGAGAGAGAGCATACATTGATTTTAATCGCATAGAAGCCCATTCAAGTGGAATTGTACCACTGAGGTCATTGTATGCGAAATCACTGCAAACAAGGAAATAGAGCAGCTTTTCATTTTATACCATGGTAATCATGTGTGTGTGACACAATTTTGCTATTTGTACGGACACTCAAGTAGATTTCAGTTCTTCTCAAGAGATAATTGCATTATTGCAATAACACCACGGACAATATAAAGCTACAAAAACAAATATATCAAAAACCCAATTCAAATTGTAAAGAAAGCAAAGTAAAATGGGGAGAAATATCTGCACAAAAAATATTCTATGACGACATTTCACAGTATGAAACTCGTTGTCACAACTTTTTCAAATAATGCATAAAAGAAGGCTCTTACATGTCTTGGAGATAAGGAAGTTCCACCAGTTCGGGCGGAAGCACGCCAGGAAGACTATACCCTTTAAGCACACTGTAACACAAGGTTGCAATTCGAAAAGAAGTTAGTATTGACATTATATAACTGACTTTTAGTCCAGTGAAGCTGAAAGGACTCTCTCGAACACTGTTTTGAACCATCTATTTTCGGAGGTAAGTAATGTTATGCTATGTAAAAACCAATGAATGTTATCAATTTTCAACTAAACCTTAGCCATATGCTAAAGATCTACTGAGGATGGAAGGACAATCCACAAGTTGTAGTCCAATTCACAACAAGAGTGACAATGTAGTGAGCATGTTATAGTTTCAAAAGTAGGATTGTTTTCCATAGGAGACTGTAATTGGGCAATCATATTTTTCCAAGCAAATTTGAGCGAACAATAATATAGATACATCATATCAGACTAGGAGATACAGAATTACATAGAACATAATTCTAGGCCTTGTTTGGTGGCACTTCTGTTTTCTGTTTTCTGTTTTTGTTTTCAGAATTTTGACAATTTAAAAACAGAATGTTGTTTGTGTGCCACTTTCACTTTCAAATTCTACTTCTTACTTCCACTATTTATGAAATTTGGGGAAGTTGAAAATCTCAACTTTCACTTTCTGTTTTTGTTTTCTCACTCACAGCCACCACCCCAACCACCACCCACCATCACCGCCACCACCCACCACCACCACCACCACCACCACCCACCACCTCCACCACCACCACCACCACCACCCACCATCACCGCCACCACCCACCACCCACCACCACCGCCACCACCCCACCACCCACCACCACCGCCACCACCCACCACCACCACAGCCGCCACCCACCATCACCGCCACCACCCACCACCCCACCACCACCTCCACCTCCACCATCACTGCCGCCACCCACCACCACCACCAACCCACCATCACCACCGCCACCCACCACCACCACCACCACCACCCCACCACCACCGCCGCCACCCGCCACCCACCACCACCCGCCACCACCGCCGCCACCCACCACCACCACCACCCCACCACCCCCGCCACCACCCACCACCCACCACCACCACCCACCATCACCGCCACCCACCCGCCACCCACCACCACCGTCGCCCCCCACCCCCACCCCCACCCCCGCCACCACCCACCACCCACCACCACCACCCACCCTCACCGCCACCCACCACCACCCGCCACCACCGCCGCCACCGCCGCCACCCACCACCCACCACCACCACCCACCATCACCGCCACCCACCCGCCACCCACCACCACCCGCCACCCCACCACCCCCGCCACCACCCACCACCCCACCCACCACCGCCGCCACCCACCCACCACCACGCACCACCACCACCGCCACCCACCACCGCCGCCACCCACCACCCCGCACCACCTCCCGCCGGCATACCTCCAACCGACTCATAATTATGTTTTTACTTTTTTTTTTTTGAAAATAATTTCACACAAACATATTTTTTGTTTTCACTTCCTTTTTATGAAAAACAGAAATTAGAAACAGAAAACAGAAAACAGAAAACAGAAGTGTTACCAAACATAGCCCTAGTGTTGAATTTAATGCAACATATGTATAGACTATAGAAAGTATACATCTTGACGACATGGCAATTGGTGTCATTCACAAAGTTGCATAGGCACTCAACAGAGCTCTCTGATCCCCTTGGTGCCTGAGCAGTTAACCCAGCATCAACTTGGCATGAATCACTGTTGAACTCCCAATATACTGCACCCATTGAAGTGGCAATTTGCTGGAGAGCATCCACTATATGAGAAACAAGCACAAAAAAAAAAAAAAAAAAGTGAGTCAATGCCGCTGAGTGCAATTCACCAATGGCAGGCAAATCTTTGCTTAAACTGATTGCGCGAAAGACAGTAATAAATTGAAATTTGAAAATAACAAATAACTGGACATGGTGTTGACGGTTGGAGTTGCCTCCTTTGGCGGTTTTTTGGGACTTAAATGCAGTATGCAATAGCAGAACTTTTGAAGGAAAGAAAGAGCCTACTTTCAAGCTCAAAAGTAACATTCTTATGCGTAAACAAAATCCAAAAATCGGTCTGGTAAACTAACTGGACAAAGGCTTTGGACTTTGGAGTACCATGTGTTACATAGCCATTCCAAGGTTCTGGCTTTCTTTTCGAAGGGTGGCACCTCCTTGGGTTATACTCCCTCATTTTGTATTCAGGTTGCACTCTTTAGGCTTCTTTTGCATGTTAATCAACTTACCATAAACAACTTTGAAGTATCTTTTCCTTTGGAACATGCAAGATCCCAACAAAACATAAAGGAGTCTCCACATTTAGTCATTTCTGATATGAAACGTCCTGATTGAACCCTTCACTTAAATCACAGCAACCAACTATTTTGGGAAAATATACGATCTTAGACCCTTTGTTTTTATCATCCGATCTGAGACATCCATATGCTTCTGATATTAACGGAGAAAACATTTAAATTAGGAAATGGCTTGTAGATCGCAACTATCCCAAAGTGTTTTCAATGTGCTTTTAATGGTCCAGATTTGTCAATAGTATCTTACCCGTGAAATACTATAACCCATGTACCGGTAAGATACTATTCTATCTTATGGGTAAGATACTTTAACAAATTTGAACCATTGATTGTCAACATGAGCTGCGAGATTCAATGCAAAGCTGCACTTGGACTGCAGAGAAAGCCGGATCCTTAAATTAAACATCTAAATCTTTCCTTCCAACCACCACAAACGTAATGAAAGAAACTGTCTAAGTGAAACCTGATAATGGCAACCGACCTCCAGTTTCAATTTCACCGTTTCCTACATTTTCTTGGCAGCCAAACAGAGAGAACCGACAATATAAAATGGGAAATCTGACATACCTTCACCTTGAGGCAACTTCGACTCAGTAATCCTCAATAACCAGAAGCAACTCATAGCAAGAATGTAAAGGACAAAACCATTTACGGAAAGCATGTTTTTTCAGGTAACGTACATACGCTCACACCATTTATATGTATATCTGCAAGACCAATGTGTAGAATTGTCGGGAGGAATTGGACTCAAGGCTGAAACCCAAGTGCGAAGGGGAGACCAGAGCAGATTTTAGAGAGAGAAAATTACCCAGAAAGAGAGAATATGGATCGGTGTCTTTGACCCATGTAATATCTATACTTCTAGATATGATTATGTGCATGTCACCGGTGTCTCTCACCCATGTAGTATCTAGATATGATTATGTGCATGTCACAAGGTCGGTTTTGATGTGAGTCCCGCTGAGTGTAATATGGACTTGGGTCCCGTAGTGACTCAATTGTAGGGTCTCCCAAATTTTTATTTGGGGGTACAATCGTTGATTTTTTAGTAATGTTGAGTATATTATTAGTTTAAAAAATTATGATACAAAAGAGATACTCCCTCCGTCCCGTAAAGTTTGACACTTTCGGGAGTGCGTGCTATTTTTAAATTGCCTATACCTTTCAATTTATAACGTTTTATGTGATTTTCAAAACTTTGTTCAAAAGATCTAATTGAAATCTATCAAACGAGATCCATATTGCTTATATAAAACATTACAGATTAAAAGAAATAATCAATTTTTTCATAGGGCTGGAATAGTGAAAGTGACAAACTTTGCGGGATGGAGGGAGTAAATTTTTCTTACAATTTATTCTTTAAATGATATTGGTTATCCATTTTCGTAAAATAAATAATATTTGATCATATGGCTACAAGTATCTAATTAATTTAAATTTTCACATAAATGATCAACTCAACATTCTCAACAAATTAAATGATTCCGATACCAAATACAAATTAAAGTCCATGTACAATTGAAGTCACTACACAGTGTAGTGACTTGTGTTACTGCAAGACTTCGAATCCTTACGTTAGAATTGTGGCCCTGTTCGTTTGGGTTCTCAAAAACCAGTCTGGAGACCTTTTTTTGTCAAAACCTTGTTCGGTTTCTCCATACATGGTTTGTACTTTGTTTAATTGTGTCAGAAAAGTAAGGTGGTAAATAATGGACTCTTGTCCTCATTGACGGTCTTCTAGTAAAGTCATAGGCACCGCATGGGATACCGACTGCGTGTGGGATTCACTTTTGAGTCTTACTCGAATAATTCGAACCATTTATTTATCTTAGAATAATTTTTTGAATGGCTTCGAGAAAAATCAGCTCAAGCCAATGTGCGTAAGTGGTTAATCAATTTTGAAAGAAATGGGAGATTTTCATATCAACCACTTACGCATGTTGGTTTGAGCTGATTTTTTACGGGGTCACTAAAAAAATTGTTTTAAGATGAATAAACGATTCGGATTATTTGTGTGGGACCCAAAAGCACCATTGCTATCCTATCTGTGCATGAATTATCGGTTCCTATAGGATGGTTGGAAAAAAGTACCGTGGAAAAAAGTATCAGTAGGGAGGGGCCCATGTGCAACTGGTTTTAGAGAGGTTTTCAAATTACCAGAAGGTTTCTAAAAGCGGGTTCTCAATCGGTTCTTGCCTGTCAATGTCCAATAATTCAACACTTTTCACTGTTGGTCATTGCTATCCTTGACGGTTGAGACTATAAATATCAAAAAAGCTATGGGTACACCTTGACGGTGGAGACTATAAATATCAAAAAAGCTATGGGTACACCAAATGGTGTACACCATATCACGTGTGATTTATTTCCCAGTCACATTAATGATCGGACTCGTTCAATATTTTTAAATTATTAATTTAAGAGTTTTTGAAAAAAATCAGTTCGTTTGGATATTGAGAAGAGTTGATCAGTGTTCGTACGTAAATGTGTACATACGAACACTGATCAAGCCCTTCTCGATATTCGAACTAACTAATTTTTTTCACAAACTCTTAATTAATAATTAAAAAATATTAAACGAGCCCAATCATTATTGTGGAACCCGGAAATAGGTCCCATGTGATATCGCATGCATTGGTGTATCCATAGTAGTGCTGAATAAATATATGTACTTGGCCTTGGTTCACCAACTTGGAGTTGTACCATGTAATTCATGTGACGTGAGCCTATCAATGTTTAATTGGATGTTTGAGTCAAATTACGATCACCTCGATCATATTTTGGGGCCTTGAAAATTGAAATTAATGATCTAGCAAACACTCCAACGACCTCAAGATTCAAAATGTTTGACTTCCCTTAGATTCAAAGATCTCACGGAAGATATCCATTTGCCCAAAACCATGGATTTAATGAGCCTTTGAATGCTATTAATCTCGATAATCTCAATCCTTCATTTGTCAGATTTTGTTTATAACTCATGTGTCTAGTCCAACTTATGTGTACATTGACTAGTCTTAGAAGAGTAATCTCATAGTAGTTCAGTAACAGCTGCCCCAAATTAAAGTTAGAGAAAAGCTCCGTATGAATTGACTCAAAAAAAAGTTGGTAGCTCCTAAGAAGTTTCGAAATTGAGAATGAAGGTAGCAAACATCCAAAGCCTTTCATTGACATTATCTATCTATCTATCTATACTTCTTATAAAAATGTGAGATGTTATTGTTGGAAAAAATAGGAGAATTGTTTGGATATTTAGGTGAGCCTTTATATAAACAAAATCCATTTTTTAAGATGAATAAGAATTGTCTCATTTTCGGGATTGGGAAAGCCAAGTTAAGCATGCGCTCGCCATCACCAAATACATGAAACAAGGCAGGGGCCGCGACTCAGGATTCGTAGGCCTGCGGCCTGTGGTCTAGTCTGGGTTAGTTTGGACTTCGTTATTGGGCTTGCGAAATAATTCTGGAGAAGGTAATGAAAGGTCTTGAGAGTTGGGACCCTTCATATTTGACCGTTACAAGAGTCAAACCCAGAATTAAGTCTCCATAGTTTTTTGCATCTATGGCTGCATTGATCGCTGGAATTCATGGCCGAATTCAGTAGCAATAAACTCTAAGATCCCCCCATGGTTGTATAAATTGGTTTGTTCCTTCTGTGATTTTTTTAGACACTAAAGCACAATAGCTACACGTAGAAAATCATTTTTCATTCCAATGGGATAGAGTACAGACACCAGTTCGTTCGATTAGAGCGATCCAGTAGGTGTTACTGATTGATTGTTTGAAGCCGCTGTATCCTGGGAGGCAGACGCCGATCAAAACCTCAAGCACCCGTAATGAAGCGGCAAATTTGCTTTAAGGAAACCGTATCAAACACGGGTCTTGGTTTGATTATTCTGTTTCAGTACACTTTTTGTTTCTTTAAGCAAAATTCGTTTTGAAAATCGGCCGGTTTTATAAACAGCATTGTCTGGATTTTATAAAAACAGTTTTCGACTGGTTTCTGGTTCAGGGTTTTCCCAAATCTGGTTCTGGTTTAATGCGAGTTTGGTAAAACCGTGAGTTTTTTTTTTTAAAAGTCAGTGGTTGGAAAGTTTTAGCTTTTGACTTTGATATATTATTAATTCTCGAATTGGATTGATATTCGATGAACATCTCATCTCTTTGAACGTGTAACATTGGATCGAGTGTGGTTTTGGTTTCTAAACTCCATTTTTGTTTTGTACCCACTGACTTCTACTGCTTGTATTGGGGACTCAATCAGTGGGTTTTTTAGGCTTATATCTGATTCCGGGTGGAAAAAGGAAAAAAATAGAATCTTTTTTTATTATAATCAGATTACATGTGAACCAAGCCGTTCGTGACTCGTGAGCTCGATTCGGTTTGGTTTTGTTAGAAAAAAACTCGTTCGAACTCGGTTCATTAAGTTTTTATTGAGGCTCGGCTCGGTTTGGCTCAAGTTCGAGTTCGTTGAAAACGTTAACAAACAAGTTTGAACACGGCAATACTCGGCTAGATAATAAGACTCGTTTATTTTTTAGAGGAATAAATAATATAACTTCTTATTCCAATTT
Source organism: Vaccinium vitis-idaea (assembly GCA_963854785.1). Lineage (NCBI taxonomy): Eukaryota > Viridiplantae > Streptophyta > Magnoliopsida > Ericales > Ericaceae > Vaccinium > Vaccinium vitis-idaea. Next base: position 16,136,034 of record OY978224.1, on the reverse strand, counting down.
GATATCTGTAGGGGAGGTCAGCGCAAGACCCCCCGTTGACCAGAGTCAACGTTGACCCGCCAATAAGATCATGACAAATGTCACACAGGTGGCACAAGAACCGCGCGACACATGGCACTCTCCGCGCACACTTCCGCGCAAGGGGGGTCCATTGGCGCGGGCACAAACCTCCGCGTAAGGGGGCCACTGAAGCGGGACCCTCTTGCGTAGGGCGTCCCAGAGACGCGCACCCCAAACCCGGTAGGGCAGTGCTTGGACAACCATGAGCCATCCGAATGGGAGAGAAGCTCATGGTCCCAAACGACTGGCGCGGCCCAGAACATGGGCGAGAACGCGAGAAGCTAGTCCAAATTAGCCCAGGTAATTATACCTACTGCGGTCTGAAGGCAAGACCCCGGGGGCCCCCTGAGGCTTGGCTGCGGTATAGGCTCGACCGAGCAGGTCACGACCTTGCCCTAACGGGAATAAGGGAGATCTAGTGGCTTGGTGGCTAAGAACAAGAGGATTGCTGCGCGGGGGAATGGCTCGTCATCGCGCGGGTCAACGTCACCCGTACGGTCAGGTTGTACGGAAAGGACACGTGTTATCATATTATAGGATGACAACCTGGCACCTTATGATTGGTCCAAGGTGCCTATAAATATGGGACATTCCCTTTCATACCCGGAGGTTGGTGAAAATCTTGGCAGAGGCATATGCCATTCTAGAGAGAGAAAAGGGAAATTACTGATTGAGAGGAGAATATTCTCTCTATAAGTCAGTCCCCATCTCCTAGGTCACCAAGGGTATCACGGATTAGACTGAGAGCAATCCACTACCTTAGTTCTTTCTGTGCACACCTGCTCTGTTCTTCACCCTTCCTCTAGACCACCTTATTCTCCCCTTTCTTTACTGTTGACTATCCATACCTCTCCAGCTCATCATATTTGACCAAAGCAAGAACCTTCACCTACATTCAGGCGACTCTGCTGGGGAGGTTGTTTAGTTGATGGTAAACACAAGAAGCGGTCTACAGACTTCAGACATGGCAGCACCAGTAAAACACGTGAACCTCAATTCTCGACGATCCACCGTTGATAGAAGATGCCACGTCCAGTCATGGGGGGAACGAAGCAAGCGGAAACCAGGGAGCTCCAGCCATGGAGATAATCCACGCCATGCAGGCCGGAATCACCCAGATGCAAACCACTCAGACGCAGCTGCTCGCCACCATAGCCAGCCTCACAGAGGTCATCACGGCCGCCTTACCTAGGGCCCAACCAGCGACGGTGACCCAGTAGATCCATACTGGGGGGGAGTCAAACCATCTGTGCTTCCACGGGCTGAACATGCCCATGGGACTCAGGGGATGGCACCCTTAGCTGGTGGCCCTGGTGCTCAAGCCCTTATATAGCTAGTGATCCCTGTCCACCCTGCCCTGCCAGAAAACCCTGGCCTGCAAACCACCGGAACTGGTTATGTACACCAGAGGGCGGCGCTAGGAGAGAACGTCGGGCCACAGGCGGTGACCCTGGCAGAGGTGCAGGCTCTCTTGCAAAGAGAGAAAACCAAAACAACTTTCCCCTCCCTCCCTAGCCCAGACATTCAACCACCATACCCCATGGCTATCCTCCAGATGCCATATCCGGAGGGGTACACCCCACCAAAATTCACTAAGTTCGATGGCAAAGAGGGCAACGCACAGGAACACGTAGTGCGGTTCATCGAAACACTAGGAGCCTTCTCTGGAGACACAAATCTCAGGCTAAGAGAGTTTTCCAAATCTCTAACCAATAGGGTGTACACCTAGTACGTCAACCTCACCCCTTATTCAGTGTCGTCATGGGAAGATATGGTCAGCCGATTCTATGCGAAATTCTTCCAAACACACGAGAGGATAAACAGTCTATCCCTCGTCAAAGAGACGCAAGGCCCCAACGAGGATATCATTGACTACATCAAGCGGTTTCAGGACCGCGCGGTCGATTGCCTCGAGCCAGTAGAGGAAGAATACTTGGTGGAAATTTGCACATCTGGGCTCCTGCGCGAGTATCAACCATTTTTGGTTAATGTCAAGAATCAGACATTCGCGGCCTTGTTAGAAGCAGCATACAAGTTGCGCCACACTGTACAACCACCCGCGCGGGACAGCTGGAAATCTAGAAAGTCACACTCCGTCGCCGCAGCTGCAACTTTCGCTCCATCTTCGCGCAAGTCGCAAGGGGGAAGAGGCAGCGGCGGAAACGGCAACGGACGTGGTGGATGGGGTGGAAACAATAACGGGCGTGGAGATTGGAAGAAACAAAAGGTGTATAAGGAAAACACAGGGGCTCCAGACTACCCCTGCAACATCGAGGAGGTAAAAGCATTGGTAAAAGAGTGGATAGCAGATGGTGGTCTCACGCTACCAGATATTGAGGTCGCGCCCTCGCGCGCAGACAAAGAAAGCCCAGATTATTGCATGTTTCACAGACACACCAAGCATCCCACTAGCGATTGCTGGACTTTAAAAAGGATCTTCAAGAGGAAGTTGGATAACAACGAGCTAAGGATTACCACTAAAGCTCAAGACGTGCGCACGCATCCCTACCCCGAGCATGGGACAGCCAACATGGCTGAATGTTTCGAATTCGTACGCGAAACTGAAGAAGAGGATTACGGTTGTGATTATGATTATAATTATGATTATGATTAGGACCATGATTATGACTACGAGGAAGTATATATGACGTCTTTCTACGACGAGCTTGACGAGATCGCAGGGTATGATACCCCAACGGTAGCCACTCCCGGTCCAGAGAATGGGGTCAAAATCTTGCAGAATAGCACGAAGTTCAAACAGTTCTATGATGGGATGGGGTTCACACCCAACGCAAGATTCTTGATGACAAAGGCTATCCTGGCCATCGCACAAGAAGGCCACGAGGCATGTGCCGCGCAGGGAAGGTCCCTTCCCAGAATTATCAAAGATGAGTCAAATGCCATCTCATTCTCCGACTCTGATAGAAGGATTCTGCACCCACACAACAGACCCTTATACGTCACGGCACGTGTCAATGGCGTGGAATTGAAGCGAGCTTTCATGGATGGAGGAGCATCCATAAATATCATGCCAATGACCACATTGCAGAAAGTGGGAATTCCGGAGGACCGGATCGTGAAATCGCTGATAGGAATCACTGGGTTCCAGGGGGATAAGAAAGAATCGCTGGGGTATGTTATCGTCGATCTCGCAGTCGGGCCTATCCGTACTGCGACTAAATTCCACATTATTGACGCACAGACAAACTACCACATAATACTAGGCCGCAATTGGATGCATCGCTTTGCGGTCATCCCATCTAGCTATCATCAATGCCTAAAGGCAATCTGAGCTGGGAAGAAGGTCACTGTTGCGGCATCTGAAAGGCCATTCGAAGTGAATGAAGCTCACCTCTCCGACTCAATATACTTCACCGAGATGGAGGAGACACTGAGCGCGGCGGTTGCAAAACCATTTGGAGTTAAGTTGCCCAAGTGGGAAGACATCAAAGATGAGGGAGAGGCTTGTAGACACCCCAAAATGAGACTCCCGTACATGTTTTTGTCCCCAATGATGAAAAGAAACGCCCAAAAAACCTTTCGGATTGAAACTCTTCAAGTCAACAAAGTCAACAATACCGCACGACACTTATCTCTCACGTACGGAGCTTCAACAGTAACACACGGCATGCTTTTTGGATATTGGCGGTGGAAGTGTGCCGTACGGCACAGTTGGTGTACCGTACGGTACAGTTTGTGTGCCGAACTGTGCCGTACGGCACTGTCATGCGTAAACCGACTTTCTGCAGCATCCCAGCAGCTCAAATTGTTGACTTCTGCTCTCACCCTTCATCATGATTTCGTGTAGCCTACCAATTTGGGGTGCACACCAAGTAAACTTGATGGCCAAGCTTAAATCCTCCTCTATATATATGCTGATCAGATTGGAGGTGAAGGACATGAGAAAAATCAGAGAAAAACCCATCCCAAAAATCCCTGAAAAAATCCTCTCCTCAACCTCTGCAAATTTCTACCATTTCATAACTCATCCATTCCTACTACCCTTCTCCATTTCCAGAAAACAATCCTAAACCCATAGTCACGTTCTAAAACTCAATCCAAAAACCCGAAAAACCCATTTACCCGTTTTCGGTTCAAAACCAAATTGATCAATACTCAGTCTGATCGGTTCAAGCACAGAGGCTTCCATTGTCACACAGAAAGCAAGTCCAGAAGGCATAGCAGAAGGTTGGAGCTGAACCAAAAAGGCTAAGCTTGGAGTCCATTCCGAATCGGTTTTGCCCGAAGGTATAACTTCAATCCTGTTAATCAAAATCTGTTATTTTGATATTCTGAGGGGAAGGTGAAGCCAGGTTCAAGGTGGTTCTTCAATACCTCCCTTGAGCCTGGTGGATCCATGTGTTAGTTAAATTTACTTTGTGAAATCAAAAATCTCCAAGATTGCATTTTTGTAGCCAAATCAATGGGTTATAAGGTGTAATCAATTGAGGAGGGACATTTCATTCAAAAATATGAGTTCTCTGTTCGCTAGAATAGCTTAGCTTGCATCCATTCTTCATACCATGCATGTGTCTGCTTTGTTTTCCTATGAAAATCAAGTTTCCAAACTGTTACTGCTTGATCAGTGTCACACGACACTCGACTTGTATTGCACGGCACAGGCAGAGTGTCGTGCGGCACTCTTGTCCAAAACAGAAATTTTCAAATCATTTTCTGTACAGAACAGTTTAGGAATTTGATCTTCTGCTTTATTACTTGCTGTAATATTATCATATTGCTTACTGTTTTTTTTATTATCATTTGTTTTGCATGATTAACTGTTTTTCAGCATTAAAGTATTTTCTAAAAATCCCACAAATGTTTAGTAAAGACCGATTTTTAATCGGGCGAACGGGGTGCATTAAAACCCTTCCCCGTTCGTAACCTGGCTCCCGAATCCAAAACGAATCTCTAGTTTTCAAATTATTTTCTCAATCATTTTTCAAAACGGTTTCTCGGGTCCTAAACCATTTTCCAAAACCCGGGTGGCGACTCTATTTTCAAACATTTCAAAACCGGCGTGGAGGTCGACCGTCCACAAAATGGCGACTCTGCTGGGGATTCTCAAATTAATCTCTGGTTTGGTGTTTTTATACTTACGAACTTCTCGAAAGCTTGTCAAAACGAAAATGCCTAGCGCTATCGCAAGGAAGGAATGGCGGACTAACAGGGCCTCGCCCGACCATCCTGACTGGAGCTTTTTGGGTTGTTTATTTGTGTAAAGATATCAAAAAAAGAAATTAATTTGGAGAGACAAGCTTGAAAAACATTTGTGGGATTTTTTAAAACAATTTTATTGCTGAACTTTTGCATCACTTGCATCGATGTTGGGTAAACCCCGCTGCTGCGTCTTGGTTACCCTACCCAGTTCACTGGTGTTAGGACATCCCCGGATGCTCAGCAACCCTTGGACCGTGATGAGTCAGCCTGCCGCTTGACCTTTGCCATGCAGTACACTTGGCACTGGGAGGCAAATATTGGCTCTAGTCTGGGGGACCCCCTAAACCCAAACCGGCCTTTGCATATAGTAAACCTAGAACCTTCCAACCTAGGACAAGGACCCACAGGTTAGGATTATGTGATATATCATGTTATGTGTTTATTGCTTTCCATATATTGTCATCATTTTGCATGCATTTGTATTATCATGTTTAGTTAGACCCCATGCTGCCACATTTTCTCGCGGTCTTAAGAGGTTGTCCTGCCCGATGAAGAGTCGTGCATTCCAATGCACGTTGTCCAGATCAATTCAATCCTTAGAATAACAGGACTTAGGAAAGTCAAATCAACTTGATCCTTGACAATTTCTTGGCAATAACCTAATAGAAATTAGGAACAATTGACCCAAGCTGGGGCAATTGTCCCTAAAATCAAAGTTAGACCCTTGAGAAGGAAACATCAAGAACCAAGTTATTTGAATTTTCCCGAATCCTGCTATCCTAACAAAGGATACACTGTCAAAAGATACACTGAGGACTGGGGCAGCCTTTTTAAGACCCATTTTTCCATAGTCTAGGAGACTTTAAATCTTTGGAGTTTGGAACACCTCTAGTGTCAGCCGTGCTCGAACGGCTCCCTTTGATCCAGTTTATCCTAAAACACATTCTTGTCAACAGCCTTATTGCTCTGTCTTGGATGGTCACGAAAGTTGATTGGCTCTGGTTCCAACACACAGGAACTTAACCTACTGAGTAGTCGACCTACCCATGGCTATTGAAAACTTTTTGAGACTTAGGGTGTGACATACACGACACAAAAACAACATTCTCCTTTTTGAAATGGTGGCACTTCTAAGTCTGCTTTTGCTTTACTGTCAGTTCTAAGCGATTGGTCAGAGTGAGAAGAACAACATACCCAGTTGGACCCGACCTCCTAAAACAGCGGTTAATTCGAACTCACTCAGAAGCGGTACATTTAGGCTTAGCAGGTCCTTCAGAGATGTCAAAAGAACCAGCAAACAAGAATGAAGTTGAGGCTCTCAGGTCAGCCTTGGAAGAACAGCGGGAACACAGTGATAGTCAGATGGCTGAATTACTACTCTTGATACAAGGTCTGGCCCTTCAGAATAGGCCACCACAGGGTCCCGGGGAGCAACCACCGCCTCCGCCTCCACGAGAAAATCCAGAATTAGAAGCAATGATGGCAAAGATTGCCAAACTTGAACAGTCTGTCCAGAAACAAGAAAAGGTGGCCGCCATAGGTGTCGATATGGACAAGTTGTGTCTATTTCCCGACGCCAAACTCCCGGAAGGATTCAAGCCCATAGCTTGGGAAAAGTTTGATGGAAGTGGAGATCCAAAAGCTCATCTGCAAACGTATGTGGGCACTCTGTCCATGTATAACATCGAGAAGAATGCCATGGGTCAAATGTTTCAGCAGACTCTGGCAGGACCGGCACTGCGATGGTTTCTGAGTTTAGACATTTCAAAGAAAGGAAGCTGGGAAGATATTGGGGCAGCTTTCATGGCCCAGTATAATTACAACATCCAACTTGAAATGACCATTCGGGAATTGGATGCAACGAAGATGGGGGCAAATGAGTCATTTGCTGACTTTATCAAAAGGTGGAGAGGAAAGGCATCTCAAATGATTGACCGGCCTTCTGAAAAGGAACAGATGAGAATCATTACTCGCAACCTGTCGCCGGATTTTGCCAAACACCTAGTGGTATTTCAAGCTACTACAGACTTCAAAACCTTCTATGAGGCAGGCCTTGCTGTTGAGGAGGCAATCCAGTCCGGCATTTTTAAGGAAAAGGAACTTGTTCCCAATACCAAACAGGTGTACCCTGACAACACCCACTCATTGTTCAGCGAGAATGATCATACCCAAGCCTCTTTCAGCTCCACAAACCAAAATTTCAACCAAGCCATGCCTATCAATGAAGTCAAAGCTCAAACCAACCACTCTTAGAAGCCACAAAGAACCCTTTCCCAATTCTCCGAGCCTCTGTCCTTGATTTATGAGAAGCTCCTCAAAACCGGCCATATCAAACCACTCATTCCAACCCCTCTACCTCAGAAGCTTCCATCTTACCATAACCCAAATGCCTTTTGTGCATTCCACCAAATGCCCGGTCACGCTACCGATGAGTGCCATCGCCTTCATCACAGAATTCAGAACCTCATCGACAGCAAAACCATCATTGCCCCACCAGTAAAAACAAACACCCAGACAAGTCCCAATCCTCATATCAACTCTGCCATGTTCGACATTGAACCCATGGGGGATTACTGATTGATGTCAAGGCCAGCAAAAGAAGAATGAACCGCCAAGGACCATGCAATAGACCAATCTTTCACGAGTCTTGGGAATTTTCAAGTTTTGAGTCAGAGTCGTCTCTTTTATTGAGCCAGTTTGTATTTCTGTTTCTACTTTGGTGTTTGTCTTCAAATTCGAGTCTGTAATGTTCTGTTGTCTAAAAGAAGAGAAAAACCAAAAATAGAGTCAGCTTTGTAGTCCCGAACTACGCACGACCTGATTCCTTTCACAGGGATACGTAGGCAACCCTCAGTGGTTCGGTCGCAACTTTCATAAATCGATGTCACGCTTTTGTGTTAGAATTGTCTTAATAAACTTGAGTTTTTGCAATAATCCTTGAAAATGAAATTGTTTTCCACCATCATTTGAGATTCATGATAATCACTTCAAAACACGGGATGATTTTTGATATAACCCTCAGCTCTCAAAAGAAGAAGGATTTCCAGGCGCCATCCTCCAACGTCATCAACGAGCAAGGGTTTGACAAAAAAGAAAAAAAAGGGACAGCATGCTAGGTCGAAAACCCGAAAGGGCGGCCTAGGCAAAAGTTAAGGCAAAGCTCGCTGGATCAAAACTTTGAAGTACGATCTAGGCAAAAGTTAGAGCATATACAGATTCTTTCTATCAAGTTGTGCATTTCAAAATGAAGAAAGGCATTCTTTGTTTCCATTCCCCAGATGAATATATCCCTTGATAGCCCTTTTTGAGCCTGAATTATCCTCTTTGAAAAAGAACCCAGCTAGACAGCTATCCCCCACACTGGGGCGAATTAAGAGAAATGAAAGTGCCAAGTTATCAGCAAGATGTCAAGATGAAAGTGCCGAGCACATGATCGTCAGAAAAATGTCAAATTTTCAAAAGTACCAAATGCATGGTTGCCAGTGGCACGTCAGAATGGAAAATGCCAAGTTCATGGGCACAACCAAATGTGAAGCACTGAAAAGGAAGAAAGAAAGAGAGTGCCTATCAAAAAGCCAAAATGGGGCAGAAAGGAAAACATTGAAGAAAACAGAAAGGGCACGCAAAAAAGAGTTCAAGATAGCTGCTAGCTCTAAAACCCAGAAAGAATGAAAATTTTTGAGCCTTTATCCTTTTTTTGTTAAACCCCAAAGCCTTGGCCCCGTTATAACCTAAATAAAGTCCTTTCAGATTGAAAAACACAGCTTGATAGCAAGGATCCAGTGAGAACAATATCATCTCCCTTGGAGATCAAAAGTCAAAGCACCAGCATCCGTCAGAAGCAAAAGTCCAGACTGGGGCATCTCAATGGAAAATCAGTGTGTCAGCATCTCGGGGGGAAAAGTTCACAATAAGAAATCTTGTGTTTTTGATAAAAACAATCGATTTGAATGAACATCCTTTGATGGGGTGAAACAATTTCAAAACCAAAAGACTCAAGTTCATGACAATTTCAAACATCAATTGTAGGGCACGTTTTGCCACTTCCCAAATTCTCGAGTTTGTCATCAGGTCAACATAGTCTTGTCAGAGTCCATTCCTTTGTCACAAGGACAATCCAGTAAATAAATAATCCACGGCTGCCATCTTTTGAATTCATGAGTAGTCAATCTCTGCCTAGTCAGGGGCACTTTCAAGGAAGTCACTCTTTCGTGTTTGTTGAGTCAGCCTAATCTTGTTAAAATCTATCCCCTTTTTGTTAGAAGATCACAATACGTATGTCATCTCCGCCCAAATCAGGGGCATCTTTGTAAAGTCATTCGTATCGTCTGGGGCCTTGTCCAAATTCATACAAGGTCTTTTGTCCAGTCAACCCTTGGTGGTCTTGATATTCTGAAACTCGTGAAAGACAGTTTCAATGCATGGAGGAGCCTATGTTTGGATAAAACAAGTCAATGGGTTCAAGAGTTGAAAGTTTGTCATCTATTGGGGCACATTTGTCCAAGACTGAGGCACTTTGGCTCAATGCCATCTACTGGGAGAAGCACATACACCAGAGTTCAAGACAGGTGCAGGAAAGCCCAAAAAGGTCAAACCTCAACCTAAAGCCTGAAAGCTCAAGCTCACTGATCAAGTGTAACTTCAAATCCAGACCTTGTCCGGAAGGAAAGATAGTAAAGCAAAAAGAGACATCTTCTTGCGCCGCCTACTTTCTAAAAAATGAATGTTGTCATTGTGTCATCAAATGTCAAAACCAGAGTCTCACACAAGGACAATTTTTCAATCAACCGTCCTTCGGGACAGTTTTTCAATCAATCGTCCCTCGAGACATGTTTTCAATCAATCGTCCTTTCGGACATGTTTTTATCAATCGTCCTTCGAGACAGTTTTTCAATCAATCGTCCCTCGGGACATGTTTTCAATCAATCATCCTTTGGGACATGTTTTTATCAATCGTGCTTCAGGACAGTTTTTCAATCAATCGTCCCTCGGGACATGTTTTCAATCAACCGTCCTTCGGGACATGTTTTCAATCAACCGACCTTCAGGAAATGTTTTCAATCAACTGTACGTCTTGCAGGACATGTTTTCAATCAATTGTCACTCGAAACATGTTTTCAGCTAGCCGTCATTTGGGACATATTTTCAATCAACCGCTCGTCCTTCGGGACATGTTTTCAATTAAGCGTCTCTTGAGACATGTCTTCAATCAACCATCCCTCAAGATGTTCTTTCAATCAAACATTTTTCAATCACCGTCCCTCATTGCAATTTTTCAAACAACGTTTTTCAATCCACTATCCTCAGCGATAGTTTTTCAAATTTTCAATCAACTTCAATCAATTTCAACCAATTTCAATCAATTTTTCAATCAACTTCAATCAATTTCAATCAATTTTTCAATCAATTTCAATCAATTTCAATCAATTTTTCAATTTCAATCAAAATTCAATTGCAAGACTAGAAATGGTCAGCTTTTCAATCAACCGTCCTTTGGGTCAGTCTTTCAGTCAAGCATTCTTTGGAACAGTTTTTCAATCAATTGTCCTCCAGGGACAACTTTTCAATCAAATCAATTTTAAGGTCAGTTTCTCAAATCAATCTGCCTTCTGAAACAAATTTTTCAATCCAATCTCTAAACTCAATTTCAACAACTCAAGTCAATCAAACCACGAGACCTCGCTGGTCTTGCGCACACAATTCTTCACGAGACCTCGTTGGTCTCGCACGAACCCTTTTTGGGGACCTCGCTGGTCTCGCTCAAACCTTTTTGGGGACCTCGCTGGTCTCGCTCAAACCTTTTTGGGGACCTCGCGGGTCTCGCTCAAACCTTTTTGGGGACCTCGCGGGTCTAGCTCAAACCTTTTTGGGGACCTCGCTGGTCCCGCTCTAACCTTTTTGGGGACCTCGCTGGTCTCGCTCAAAACCTTTTTGGGGACCTCGCAGGTCTCGCTCAAACCTTTTTGGGGACCTCGCGGGTCTCGCTCTAACCTTTTTGGGGACCTCGCTGGTCTCGCTTAAACCTTTTTGGGGACCTCGCTGGTCTCGCTCAAACTTTTTTGGGGACCTCGCGGGTCTCGCTCTAACCTTTTTGGGGACCTCGCGGGTCTCGCTCAAACCTTTTTGGGGACTCGCTGGTCTCGCTCTAAACCTTTTTGGGGACCTCGCTGGTCTCGCTCTAAACCTTTTTGGGGACCTCGTTGGTCTCACACTAATCACTTCATAAGAACCTCACTGATCCCCCGCGTTCACAGAATCTCACTAGTTGCATTCATAGCACGCCACTTGTTTATTCCCCTCATTAAAACACTCAAGTGGTTTCGTAAGTCCTCTCCGGCATTAACAAAAGTTTTCTCAAGCACTCAAGTGGTTTCGTAAGTCCTCTCCGGCATTAACAAAAGTTTTCTCAAGCACTCATACGGTTTCGTAAGTCCTCTCCGGCATTAACAACGGTATTCAAGCACCAACGAGTTTCGCAAAGCCCGCTACGGCCTTAACAACGGTTTATAAACACCGACTGGTTTTGTAAGCCTCTCCGGCATTAACGACGGTTTTTCTCAGCACCAACTGGTTTCGTTGCAAGCAATGCATCATTCATTTTTTTTCCTTGTTGAAAAGCAAGGAGACAATCCCCGCAATCCGATCAAGGTATGTTTTCTATCAACTCTTGTATTCGCATTAAGCCCCAACGAACTACGCTGGTCTGATCCCTACAAAGGAGTACGTAGGCAGCTCTTACGAGCACGACCACATGCATCATATTTACTTGCTTGTTTTCGTACGAAGATGTTCACATCGAGGGGTGTCTTCTATCTTTGACGCGACTTCCATCACACAATGATCGTAAGCCTCGTCAAAGAGGGGCAACTGTAGACACCCCAAAATGAGACTCCCGTACATGTTTTTGTCCCCAATGATGAAAAGAAACGCCCAAAAAACCTTTCGGATTGAAACTCTTCAAGTCAACAAAGTCAACAATACCGCACGACACTTATCTCTCACGTACGGAGCTTCAACAGTAACACACGGCATGCTTTTTGGATATTGGCGGTGGAAGTGTGCCGTACGGCACAGTTGGTGTACCGTACGGTACAGTTTGTGTGCCGAACTGTGCCGTACGGCACTGTCATGCGTAAACCGACTTTCTGCAGCATCCCAGCAGCTCAAATTGTTGACTTCTGCTCTCACCCTTCATCATGATTTCGTGTAGCCTACCAATTTGGGGTGCACACCAAGTAAACTTGATGGCCAAGCTTAAATCCTCCTCTATATATATGCTGATCAGATTGGAGGTGAAGGACATGAGAAAAATCAGAGAAAAACCCATCCCAAAAATCCCTGAAAAAATCCTCTCCTCAACCTCTGCAAATTTCTACCATTTCATAACTCATCCATTCCTACTACCCTTCTCCATTTCCAGAAAACAATCCTAAACCCATAGTCACGTTCTAAAACTCAATCCAAAAACCCGAAAAACCCATTTACCCGTTTTCGGTTCAAAACCAAATTGATCAATACTCAGTCTGATCGGTTCAAGCACAGAGGCTTCCATTGTCACACAGAAAGCAAGTCCAGAAGGCATAGCAGAAGGTTGGAGCTGAACCAAAAAGGCTAAGCTTGGAGTCCATTCCGAATCGGTTTTGCCCGAAGGTATAACTTCAATCCTGTTAATTAAAATCTGTTATTTTGATATTCTGAGGGGAAGGTGAAGCCAGGTTCAAGGTGGTTCTTCAATACCTCCCTTGAGCCTGGTGGATCCATGTGTTAGTTAAATTTACTTTGTGAAATCAAAAACCTCCAAGATTGCATTTTTGTAGCCAAATCAATGGGTTATAAGGTGTAATCAATTGAGGAGGGACATTTCATTCAAAAATATGAGTTCTCTGTTCGCTAGAATAGCTTAGCTTGCATCCATTCTTCATACCATGCATGTGTCTGCTTTGTTTTCCTATGAAAATCAAGTTTCCAAACTGTTACTGCTTGATCAGTGTCACACGGCACTCGACTTGTATTGCACGGCACAGGCAGAGTGTCGTGCGGCACTCTTGTCCAAAACAGAAATTTTCAAATCATTTTCTTTACAGAACAGTTTAGGAATTTGATCTTCTGCTTTATTACTTGCTGTAATATTATCATATTGCTTACTGTTTTTTTTTATTATCATTTGTTTTGCATGATTAACTGTTTTTCAGCATTAAAGTATGTTCTAAAAATCCCACAAATGTTTAGTAAAGACCGATTTTTAATCGGGCGAACGGGGTGCATTAAAACCCTTCCCCGTTCGTAACCTGGCTCCCGAATCCAAAACGAATCTCTGGTTTTCAAATTATTTTCTCAATCATTTTTCAAAACGGTTTCTCGGGTCCTAAACCATTTTCCAAAACCCGGGTGGCGACTCTATTTTCAAACATTTCAAAACCGGCGTGGAGGTCGACCGTCCACAAGGCTTCCGCGAGCAAGCGAGAACCAACCACGGAAAGCGCATCAGGGCCAAGGAAAATTACCAAACTCAAGGAAGGAGGGAAGACTGTGTACTGCTTGTGACGGGGCGGCGGGCTAGATGCTTTCGCAGAGGCGTCTGACCCGTGATGCCTAGAGGCAGAAGGAACGGAGGAAGACGAGATGGTTAAACTAGAACCGGCCCCGAAATGTATGCAGGATGGCCGCAAGCCGCAACCTGAAGTTTTGGAGGAGATCAATCTCAGAGACGGGGAGAGTACTCCGCGACCCATTTTCGTAAGCGCGACACTTGAGAGTGGTATGAAAAAGAGGCTCATTCAACTATTGCAGCGATACAGTGATGTATTCGCTTGGCACTATGAAGAAATGCCAGGGTTGGACACTAAATTGGTGGCACACCATCTGAATGTTTTCCCAAATTCCAAGGCAGTCAAGCAGGGCGCGCGCAAGTACCAGTCGGAGTTGGAAGAGAAAATTAAAGAGGAAGTGGAAAAAGTTAAGAAAGGCTGGATTCATTCAACCTATACAATACCCACTCTGGCTCGCCAACATTGTGCCAGTGAAAAAGAAGAACGACAAGATACGCGTGTGCGTTGACTTCCGCGACCTCAACAAGGCCTGCCCAAAGGACGAATTTCCTTTGCCACATATCAGTACTCTGGTTGACTCCACGTCGGGGCACCAGATGTTCTCCTTCATGGATGGCTTCAGTGGCTATAATCAGATCAAAATGGGGGCAGAGGACGCGGAGAAGATAGCTTTCAGAACACCGTTGGGCAACTTCCACTACACCGTTATGCCTTTCGGCCTCAAGAATGCTGGTGCGACATACCAACGCGCGATGACGGCAATCTTTCATAATATGCTGCATCACATTGTGGAAGACTATGTGGATGTCCTAGTTGTGAAGTCAAAAGAAAGGTCTGATCACCTAGAAATAGTGTTTACAAGGTGTATGAAGTTCAACATGAGGATGAATCCACTAAAATGTGCATTTGGCGTCGCGTCGGGGAAGTTCCTGGGATTCCTGGTCCATAGACACGGTATAGAGGCAGATGATGCAAAGATAAAGTCCATCACCGAGATGCCTCCCCCGCACTCTTAGCGGACACTCAAGAAATTCTTAGGTCGGGTCTCATATCTGCGCAGATTCATCCCCGCGCTCGCGGAAATCACAGCGCCCTTTAGCGACCTACTAAAAGGAAAAGCAAAGTTCGAGTGGCGTGCGGAGCACCAGCACGCATTCGAAAGAATCAAGACTGTCCTGATTTCTCCGCAGATCATGATCGCACCGCAGAAGGGCAAACCCTTGATCCTGTACTTGACGTCCACCCCGAGATCCATTGGGGCCCTACTTGTACAGGAAGTCGATGGCGCGGAGAGGCCAGTATACTATATCAGCAGGAAAGTACAGGGAGCAGAAGAGCGGTACTCGCCGGTGGAGGGGCATTGCCTAGCGTTGGTCTTTACCGCGCAAAAGCTACGCCACTATTTCTTATCGTTCAAAATCCACCTCGTGACGAAAAGTGATCCAGTACGCTACCTGCTATCGCGACCAGCCCTCACAGGAAGAGTGGCCCGTTGGCTTCTAGCTCTGGCTGAGTTCAAAATATCATGTGTCACTCCCAAGGCGATTAAATGTCAAGCACTTGCGGACCTACTCGCGCAATTCCCTAGTGGACAGTGCGAACCAGTCCAGGAGGAGCTGCCAGGTGATGGTTTCGAAGCATTAGCAGCCGCATCTGTCACTTGGACGTTAAGCTTCGATGGGGCCGCAGGAGGGGGCGCGGGTGGTGCTGGGATAGTCCTCACCAGCACGGATGGCCAGCGCGAGTACCTCGCATACAAGCTATCTTTCCAATGCTCAAACAACGAAGCAGAATATGAGGC
Organism: Vaccinium vitis-idaea; assembly: GCA_963854785.1. Lineage (NCBI taxonomy): Eukaryota > Viridiplantae > Streptophyta > Magnoliopsida > Ericales > Ericaceae > Vaccinium > Vaccinium vitis-idaea. The sequence continues at coordinate 16,120,464 of OY978224.1, read as the reverse complement.
CTTGATCCTGGGACTCCTAGTAGCCATCGCAAAAGAGATAAAGACCCTCAAAATTGTGGGGGATTCAAAACTTGTAATTCTACAAACTGAAGGTGTTTACGCACTCAAAGAGCCTACTCTCGCCCCATACAGAGCAACGGTGCAGAGGCTGATGCAGCGTTTTGAGAACGTGGAGATCATCCACAAGCCTAGATCAGATAACAGGTTCCCCGATGCGCTTGCCACGCTTGGTGTGAAAGTTGAGTTCAATGAAGAGAAGATAGCCATAGAAATTGTCAAGAAGACAGAGCCATCAATTGCTGATGAAGTGAGCAAGGAACAAGTTGTAGAGGAGTGGCACGAGAAATTTATAAAGCAGCTTGCCACCGGACAGGGCGATGTCCCCTTGGCAGAATTGGCACAGTTTACCATGATTGGGAATAAGTTATACTTTCGCTGTCCTCAGGGGTGGCTCGCACGGTGCGTCGGACTTCAAGAAGCCCAGAGCAGGTTGCGTCAGATCCATGACGCAACTTGCAGAGAAAGCGACATCTCTCTTTACCGGAGGATTCAGAGACAGGGCTATTATTGGCCCAGCCTGAAAACGGACGCCGCAGAAGTACTAAGGAATTGTTAGAGATGCACCCTGGCCATCCCAACGCAAGAATGTTGTTTCTTAGTAGAGCAGGACTGGAGACAGAAGTACATTGATTTCCTACAAGAAGGGGCGCTACCGGTGGAGAGGGAATATAGAAGACAAGTCAAGATGTCTGCCAAACAATTCTTTGTCAAAGATGGAAGCCTCTATCAGAGAGCCTTGGACGACATTCTGTTGCGGTGCCTGTCCAACGAAGAAGCTGAGGAAGTGCTGTATAAAGCACACGAGCTAGAACATCAAGGCGGACGAAAACTATACAAGCATATTATTCATTTGGGATATTACTGGCCGCGGATGGAATCTGATGCCAAGGCGCACGTACGGCGGTGTCATGCATGCCAAAAGTTTGGAAACCTGGTTCTGCACCGGCGGTAGAACTCCACGCAATCCGCGCGCCATATCCTTTCCATACTTGGGCAATGGACCTCGTTGGACCTATCTCACCACACTCGCACAAGCATCAGTGGATCCTGGCAGCCACGGAGGTCAGTACTAAGTGGGTAGAAGCAGTGCCATTGAAGAACGCGACCGGCGCGGCAGTCGCCCAGTTCATCAAGGAAAATATCATATGCAGATTTGGCATACCGAAGGTGGTCCTGTCGGATAACGGGACCCCGTTCATCAAGGATGTGGGTGAGCTACTTCAATCCTACTCTATAGAACACCAGACTTCAACTCCATACTATCCTCAAGGAAATGGACAAGCTGAGGCTACAAACAAATCGTTGGTGCGGATCCTGAGCAAGCTGCTAGATGAAAAGGGTGGGACATGGTCATACCACATGATCATCGCGCTTTGGGCGTATCGCACGGCTAAGAGAAAAGCAACACGAACCAGCCCCTTCAACTTGGTCTACGGAGCAGAAACTGTACTCCCGGTAGAACTAAGCGTGCCCTCCGCGCGGCTGGCTCTATCAACGGAGGTCACTGCCGCGGAGCGACGCGCAGATCTGGAAGCCCTGGAGGAAAGGTGAGAGCTCGCCGCAGAACATCAGGCCAAGTATTGGGAGTCAGTATCGAAATTCTACAACAAGAGTGTGGTTCCGCGGGAGTTCAAAGTTGGAGACCTGGTCTGGAAGTCAACCACAGACGTGATGAGGAATGTCAAGCTTCCCAAATTCACCCTGAGATGGGAAGGGCCATACCAAGTCATCAATGCCGGGACGAGCGGTCACTATAAGCTTTCCAGAGTCTCTGATGGATTTTTAACAGGACCCATCAATATTAAATTTATGAAAAAATACTACCCTTGAATGAAAAGATGTTTCATTAAGGGCCCTTATCCTGTTCCTTCTTTGTAACTCCTTGTCTGATGTTATTATCAAATTATTACAGAATTCAGTTTCATGCAAGTCGTTATGAGTATGGAAAACAACTAGAAAAGGCAAAGCATAAACCAAGAATACTCTTTATTGCCCATAAGTCAAGATGAAACAACCTCCATTACAAAAAAAAAAAAAAAAAGAAGGAAAAATGTAGTCATGGTGGAGGGTCAGTGTGAACACCCTGCGGAGCTGTCCACGAAAATGATTGCGGTTTGAAAAATGATTTTGATTGGTTGAATGGAGTCGCCACCCAGGTTTATGGACCGTACCCGAGAAACCATTTGAAAAATGACTCTTTTGCCCTTTGAAATGGAAAACATATCACCGGTCTGCTTTTATTGAGATTTCTCGGGTCTGGGAGCTAGCTTACGTGAGGGGAAGGAATTTAAAGCACCCCTCACGCCCGGTATGATTACCGGTCTCTACTCAATACTCAAATGATTTTGAAAATGTTGTTTAAATGGACTTTCATTACAAATTCATGTGAGAACACGTAGATGTCTCAACAAGATTGAGATGATATGCGTGGATACATGTGCTAAATGATATGAATGATTGATTTATAGACATATAACATTTGAACTTCACCAAACCATGCTTAGACTGTCTCGGAAAGCCCCAGAAACTGATCACAAACATTACCCCTGCCACACCTGGATGGTAATCTAGGCACCTGGATTAGACAGATCTAGGCGCCTGGATTGAATGCAGGCGCCTGGAATGAGACAATCCAGGCGCCTGGATGGTCTTCCAGACAGAAACTTCAGAACTCCATTTTTCACAATAAGTGCCAAGTGCAATGCTTTTAACCAATTCTCACACACCCTAAACGATGTTTGGAAATGCAGTAACAGACATGAACCTCAAACTCAACTCAAACACATGATATGAACTTAAAAGAGGCTTGATTTTTGGATGATTTTTGGAAATATACACGACAAATGCTAGAGAAAAACTTCCATTTTTTGTGAAATTTGAAACCTTTCCAACTCTTAACTAATATGAAGAACTAGTAAGTGTAGAGGGAAAAAATCTGGGTATGCTATTTCCTCGCCTCTATGAGATCAACAATATGCACTCTTCGCCGGAACCCTAGCACTGCAAGACAACAAACAGTTAGAGCACCTTTGCCTCTCGTCGGCAAAGGCCCTCCGATGCTTAAGTCAGTATCACGTACTAGGAGGAAACCATAAAACACATAAAGCATGTAAACACGAATTACAGCGTACCTTTCTTCATGGGTATTGCTTCTTATTTATAGATGCAGGGTGCTTGTTGTCTAGAGATCCTATTCACATTAGGAGTCCTTTCCTATACGGGACTTGTTCCATATAGAAACACAATCTTTATTCTACAAGGATTTCTTTCCACGTTAGGAATCCTTGTCATTATCGGAATCCTCTTTACATTAGGATTTTACCCCTTATCACGTAAGAGGCTATTCTAGATCCTTCTAGAACGACCCACCACCTTATCTCGTAGGCGGTTAGCTCGACAATATACTTGCCTATCCGTATATGATGTTGCCGACCAGATACCTTGCTCGGCAATGACCTCGTGCACCATCTCATGGTGCTGCCACCATCTCATGGTGCTATCCTGTCTGTACACTTGGCTTATCCTGCTTGGCCATAACCTGGGGCACCACCATGTGGTCCCCCGAACTGAGCCACCCTCACGTGGTGTCCAGGCTAAGCACGTGGTTCGTACGTACTTAAGTATTTTCCTATGTAATTGGATTTTACCCTCTCCAATTGCTCCCCAGCTTTGACCGTCATTGTTATTCATCAATGATGGTTAAAGCTTACTGCTACCTTTCTGTACGTGGATAAATCCACGTAACCCTGGATCACGTGCTTCCTTGAATCGACCCCAGATCTTTTGTCATGGTTCTTGCCTTGTATTTATAGGTGTAGATGTTCTTTTCTTTAGGCATCCCGTGCCCCTGTTTCCTATTCTCTTTAGGAATCCTTTCCCTAATTGGACTTTCCTATTAGGGACGAGCTTCCATATCCTACTAGATCCCGTCTAGTAGAGGTCTTTCTTTCCATATAGGATTCTTCCCTATATGGGGCATACTCCTAATCTCATTAGGACTTCCCATACTGATCCCTTAAGCTACGGGATCGCTCCTTATCTCATAAGGAACCGCCTTTAGATCATTCTGGAATGTCTCACTGCCTTACTCGTGGCGGTGTCGTGCTTCCACATAGCTCGGAATAACCCGTACGTAACTCAACTCATCTCGCCGAGCTGATTTACGTATTCCAGAATGCTATTTAAGCTATACACGTAGCCCACCTAGCTCGGCCACATCAGGGGTATCCCTTTATGTCTTATGCCGAGCTAGTGGATCCTGATATATTAACTTACTTAATTATCCTGACCTTATTCATGGTCCGGGATCAGCTCGGCACAGGGCCCACGGACTCCCTATGTGGTGCCGAGCTACTCACCCTTTCGTGGTGACCGCCATAGGCACGTGCTATGCCTAATAGTAGGGTAATCAGATTTTATAATTCATGCATTTCGGTATTCGTGATATTCATCAAAGCTTCTCACTCGACTAGGCCTGCTCCTTGTATGAATTTTCCCTTGGTATCCACATTACCAAGCCCGCACAGTACACTTGCACTTATACCCACACGTAGGGTTTGGCGCAATTTCTCAAATATTCTCTTCTCACGTGAGGAGACATGATTCTTGCATTTAATGCCGATGTTTGCCTTCCTTAATAGAGTTGGAACGGCCTTTATGGTGACGTTTCACATACGCCATCCCTTCTTTATAGGGTTCTAAAGACATTCTCACCCCATTTCAAAGATCTTTTCGTGTTCTCCCTTTATACATGTACGGGGATAAAATCCACGTATGATCTTGATCATGTGTTTCCTTGCTAGAAACCTCGCTCTCTATATGGGTTTGACGCTTTATTGATTAAGGCATCTCACAGTCCTTGTTCCCATTCGCATTAGGAAACCTTTCCTAATAGGATTCTTCCTATTGGGTATAGCGTTATCATGTGCTGCAAGATCTCTTCTTGCAATAGAATGCTTTCCATATGGACTTCCTTCTCATATGTAGTGTACTCCTTAGCGTAGCGGTGCCATGCTTCCACGCAACTCGTCATAACACATGCATAGCTCAGTTTTCCTTCCCGAGCTGAATTATGTATTCCAGAACGCTATTAAGTTGTACTCGTACCTTCCTAGCTCGGCCATGCTAGGGGCATTCCCTTATGACTCATGCCGAGCTAGCACATCCTGGTTTACTAATTTATTTTACCTCCCCGACCTCATTCATGGTCAGTCATGCTCGGTACAGGGTCTAGGATCCCCTATGTGGTGCCTAACTACTCACCCTCTCGTGGTGTGTAATTAAGGCACGTGTTCTGCCCATTCCAAGGGTAATCAGTTTTTACCCACTCCAATACACCGTAATACACCCTGCACTCGTGTTCAATAGTGTTTCCGTGCACCATTACGTGGTGCAACCAACCTACTACGTGTCTCGTACGTGCTTAGACCTACCCAAGTTTGTTTAGCATCTTTGATTTTATCACGGCATTTCATCATACCGTCTGCCCGGTCTTGTCCGGTTTATGTACCTTGGGAGCTCTTGAATCGAAAGAAGACTTCATCTTTCTTATTACGAGTTCCCATACTTCATTTTGAGCCTCTTTCTTTTACTGAGATTTTCGTCCCAAATATGATTGGTTGCCTCTGTAAAAATCTCTGGCGACTTAGAAGAAATCTATCAACTTGGAAGAAATCAAGCAAGCTATGTCGTACAATGTCATTCCTGGCTTCTAAGTGTCATCATACTTAGCTAAAAGACCAGCTCATTGCTTTCCACCTAAGCCATGCATGTGTTTCTTCATGTTCTATAGTACACCTAAGTTTCTTCGCACTTAGCAGACATCCTAAGTATTTTCGTACTTAGCAAGTTGCTAGTAATATTCGTCGCTTATCGCCCAAGTTTCCACGTACTGTGGTATCTCGTCCTGCAGCAGGTATCCTCTCCATATAGGACTCCTTCCTATATGCAGTATACTCCTAATCGCATTAGGAATACCCATGTCAATCCCTTAATTCTCGGGATTGCTCCTTATCACATAAGGAACCTGATTTAGAATCTTCTGGAATGTCTCACCGCCCTATACTCTTAAGGCGGTGCCGCGCTTCCACGTAGCTCGGTATGACTCGTACAAACCTCATCCCACTCGTGCCGAGCTGCAACGGGTTGACCATGTATTCCAGAGTGCTACCCTAACTGTATTAATATCTTAACTAGCTTGATCATCCCTTTGGTCATATTGCCGAGCTAGTATATCATCAAATGGTACTTGATTTATTACCTTTGACCCTACTCATGGTCATCTCAGCTCGGCATAGGGTTAGGAAGCCCCTATACAATGGTGCCGAGCTAATTACCCTCACGTGGTGGTGAATTATGTCATATGTCCTACCTTTTCCAATGGTGTTTCAAGCAATATTCGTTGCTTAAGCCACTGCTTTTTACTTAGCAACGTTTTTGCAATTTTCGTTGCAAGTTTGACAATGTTCAAGCAATGTTCGTTACTTACTGTTCCAAGTTTCTTCGTACTTGGCAATGTTCGATCAATATTCGTTGCTTGCCTCCAAGTTTCTTCGTACTTGGGAAAGTTCAAGCAATATTCGTTGCCTGCCTCCAAGTTTCTTTGTACTTGGGAAAGTTCAAGCAATATTCGTTGCTTGCCTCCAAGTTTCTTCGTACTTGGGAAAGTTCAAGCAATATTCGTTGCTTGCCTCCAAGTTTCTTCGTACTTGGGAAAGTTCAAGCAATATTCGTTGCCTGCCTCCAAGTTTCTTTGTACTTGGGAAAGTTCAAGCAATATTCGTTGCTTGCCTCCAAGTTTCTTCGTACTTGGGAAAGTTCAAGCAATATTCGTTGCCTGCCTCCAAGTTTCTTTGTACTTGGCTTCCTTCAAGCAGTACTCGTTGTTTAAGCCAAAGTTTTCTTCATACTTGGCTCACTCGTAATTAGACCAGGCTTAAAAAATGATATAGTAAAAAATATCTTTTTGTGAACAAGATGGAATTTTATTCATAACTCCATCACAAAGCAATTCGTAGCTGAATGAGAACAATAAGCAATATCTTCTATGGAACTCCTTTCATAATTCCACTATAGCAACTCGTATCTAATAATCAAAATATAAACTGCAAAAAGTAATTCTATACTTATCTGTATATTCCATGGCATTGGCACTGATTTCCATCCAATTTCTTTTAGGCAATAGGCTTCAATCCAAGCTATCTCTGTAATTTTGCATGGCCTTTCGTGTTCGGGAGAAGCTTCCCATTTGTGGGATTTTCTTGAGTTTGCTCACACTTGACTAATTTCGTTCAACCAAACTTCAAAAAGCCTTAGCTTTTATTTGGATGAGTCTATTCGTACTCATCTATGTAAATCCGAATTTACTTCTCCTTAAATACTTCGGAACTTCTTCGCACTTAGTCACAAGTATACTCATACTCAAATTTACAAGCCTAAGTATATTCGTACTTAGCCTTTTTCCAAGTTTAATCATACTTAGAATTTATCGAGTTTGAGCAATTCGTAGCTCAGGCCCAAGTATTCGTACTTGTCCTAAAAAATTTCAAGCATGGGGTATATACATTTACTGCTCCCCAATATGGAATTAAAATTCCTCGTTTTTGGTTCCATATTCAAATCAATCAAGTGTTTCAAATCAATCAAGTGTTTCAAGCATGCAACAGAAATTTTTCTCGTAATTTCCTTTAATCAAATCAAAAACTAAAATGCAAAATCATATAAAATGCAAAACTTTATTCATATCTCTTACTAGCACAAAACATGAAACTTTACACGTAGTTCATGCTAAGACATACCACACAAGTTCTTATCATTAAAAACTTGGAACCTTTCACATGGCCCATAAAGGAAATCGGAGGACAGTATTCATAGCTCTTACTAAAAAATAAAATATGCGTAATTTCTCAGCACTACTCATTGCTACAACATAAGTTTATTCGTACTTTCGCAAAACGCCCAAGTTTTCTCATACTCGAGCAAATAGCTCAAGTTTGTTTGCGCTTGTCTAGCCTTCTAGCATTATTCATTGCCATAAGCCTTTTAGCATTATTCATTGCTATTGGCCTAAATGTATTCAGACTTAGCACATAAGTTTTTTCATACTTTAATAGGATTCCAATTATTGTTCATTATTGTGGCCTAAGTTTATTCATACTTAGCCAGATTTTCAAGTTTACTCTTACTTTCGTTAACAATATCTGCTCCCCTATATGGAGACAAGGAGCTTTTGGCCCATATTTAGCAAACAGATTCTAGATATAATTTCATTCAAGTCAACTCAGAATTTTATTCTACTAAGCAATTTACTAGTTTTATCAAAGTAGCCGAACACCCATCGATGCATCTCCCTGTTGTACCTTTTAACTACTCCTGGTAAGGTGCAAGTTTTACCAGTAGTTTCTCTATTTCCCGACTTTTTGGTGTCGAGCCATAGTTTCAGCGCTTCACTATTTTTTCATGAGCTGAGCGACTTTCTTCAAAGTCTCTTTCTTTGTCTCTGAGACTTTTTTCGTAGTCCCAAACACTTTTAGTTGTGGACTTTGATCCATCTCTTAGAAGCAACAAGCAAAATAAACTAAAACAGAAGATATATTTGAGACAGTTCTGACCTTTTTATTTTATTTTATCCGTTCCAACTGTGGCCTCCGGTCTTGAAGCTGAACTTGTGGTTTTTGTCGCGATGTGGGTGCTGTAGCGCGTGGTCCTCTTCTCAAGAACCTTGACCCCCTTTCTATATGCAACTTCTGATTGTTGTTTGACATGTAAAAGATAGTTGCTTCGCTAAATTTTAATTGGTCCTCCCGTGGGCTCGCCATAACAGGTGCGTTCCATTGCTGGACGACATCCTTTCAAATATTTTGATCTCTTGTCCGCGATTACTCGTTCACAAAGCAAGATATGTAAAGCTATGTTTCTTCTGCTCAAAACTTTTTTCATAATCTTGAACTCTCCCATCATTTGATCTTGATGCACCCTCCTATCTCATGAGGGAAACCTAGTTTAGTCGGCTCTTCCGCGATTCCCTAGTTGATTCCTGCTGCTCTCCCATGACTGCCGAGCAGCCGCGATCCCCTAACAGATTCATACTGCTCTCTGGGATTGCCTAGCAGATTTTGACTGCTCTCCCATGATGGCCGAGCTGATTCGGACTGCTCTCCCGTGATCCCCTAGCAGATTCGTTCTGCTCTCCGGGATTGCCTAGCTGATTTTGACTGCTCTCCCAGGATGGCGGAGCTGATTTGGACTGCTCTCCTGTGATCCCCTAGCAGATTCGTTCTGCTCTCCGGGATTGCCTAGCTGATTTCGACTGCTCTCCCATGATGGCCGAGCTGATTCGGACTGCTCTCTCGTGATCCCCTAGCAGATTCGTACTGCTCTCCGGGATTGCCTAGCAGATTCTGACTGCTCTCCCATGATGGCCGAGCTGATTCGGGCTGCTCTCCCGTGATCCCCTAGCAGATTCGTTTTGCTCTCCGGGATTGCCTAGCTGATTTTGACTGCTCTCCCATGATGGCCGAGCTGATTCGGACTGCTCTCCCGTGATCCCCTAGCAAATTCGTTCTGCTCTCCGGGATTGCCTAGCTGATTCGGACTGCTCTCCTGCGATCCCCTAGCAGATTCGTACTGCTCTCCGGGATTGCTTAGCAGATTCAGACTGCTCTACAATCTTTCCTTCATGTTTCTAGGGTTTTCTCCTTACTTATCACATGATTCGCTAATATGTATCCTGCGTTGCTTTCTTCGTAGCATTAAATACAGACGACCTTTTTTCTCTCTATTGTCACCTTCACGTGGTGGGTTTTTCTTTGACTGTGGGGAGTCATGAAATATCAGGCGTATTTTCCAAAATTTTGGAATCTCAGGGATACGCCTTATGTCGAATTTCTTGGCAGTGGGTTTCTTTCGTGGTGCTTCCGAAACTGCAGGAGTTTTATCTACTTTTGCACTCTTTCTCGTAGTGTGCGCAGGGGTGTTTTCAACATCGTCCTCCACCTCCTTACGTCGTGGAATGCGTAGAACATGTTCTGAGGCCACCATTGTTGAGTGATTTTTTCTAGGAAAAAGCTTCTCGTACCGTTTCCCACAGACGGCGCCAATTGTAGAGGGAAAAAATCTGGGTATGCTATTTCCTCGCCTCTATGAGATCAACAATATGCACTCTTCGCCGGAACCCTAGCACTGCAAGACAACAAACAGTTAGAGCACCTTTGCCTCTCGTCGGCAAAGGCCCTCCGATGCTTAAGTCAGTATCACGTACTAGGAGGAAACCATAAAACACATAAAGCATGTAAACACGAATTACAGCGTACCTTTCTTCATGGGTATTGCTTCTTATTTATAGATGCAGGGTGCTTGTTGTCTAGAGATCCTATTCACATTAGGAGTCCTTTCCTATACGGGACTTGTTCCATATAGAAACACAATCTTTATTCTACAAGGATTTCTTTCCACGTTAGGAATCCTTGTCATTATCGGAATCCTCTTTACATTAGGATTTTACCCCTTATCACGTAAGAGGCTATTCTAGATCCTTCTAGAACGACCCACCACCTTATCTCGTAGGCGGTTAGCTCGACAATATACTTGCCTATCCGTATATGATGTTGCCGACCAGATACCTTGCTCGGCAATGACCTCGTGCACCATCTCATGGTGCTGCCACCATCTCATGGTGCTATCCTGTCTGTACACTTGGCCTATCCTGCTTGGCCATAACCTGGGGCACCACCATGTGGTCCCCCGAACTGAGCCACCCTCACGTGGTGTCCAGGCTAAGCATGTGGTTCGTACGTACTTAAGTATTTTCCTATGTAATTGGATTTTACCCTCTCCAGTAAGAGCTTGGATGGTATCCCCTCAGGGCCTTTTTGAACACTTTGGTAGATGAACTACCTTGCAAAGCTTGATTGAAATACTTGATTGGTTGATTTGGGGGATTTTTGATGGTTGGATGAACTGAACTTTGGTTTCTATAAGTGTTTTGAACTGATTGTAGATGTTATGGTTGGGGTTTGATTGTAGGTGGTGAAAAATGGGTAGAATCAAGTGAGTATGTGGAGTTAGGATGGGGGAAAATTGGGCTTTGATGGATGAAACAAAGGGAGATAGTTTGGGATCAGTTTTTTTAGGGATATTTGGGCAGAATAACAATAAGGGAGAGAGGGGAGGACTGATCTTCCTCAAATGAGAGAGATGAGGGGCTTTATATAGGCAAATGAGGGTTCAAAAAGGGCCATTTGAACTCTTGGAGGTCCACCTTAGGGGTCAAGTAGTGCTACCCTATTTTCTCTCCACTTACTCTAACAAATTTCTGCAGAAAATCCTCAGAGAATCCTCCAAGACGCTCCTCCCCACTAACTTGACCTTGGGGACCAAGTATCTGGAGTGAATCCGGGCGCCTGGAATAGGGGAATCCAGGCGCCTAGATTAGGAGACAGCACAACATATGAAACTTTGCGGGGCCATTTCGGGTGCTACCGAACTCCGTTTTACGCATGGTTTGAAGCGTTGGAAATCTTGTTAAGTCTACTTTCTAACCCAAGTGGTTTGAACCCAAGATGATTTGTACATCAAAATATGTGACCATTTTACCCTCAGACGGTCGAAAAAACAAGTTGTTTTGGTAAAACGTACACATCTCCCTCATTTCAAAATGGATTGGGACATATTATATATAAAAAAAAAGGGTTTTGAATGTACTAGAAGGTGGTGTAGGCTTTGGTTTAATTTGGAGAGGTTTAGGAGGGGTTTCCAAGTTCACAATCAAGCCTCGCGTGCTCGTATCAGGCACTTTCATCCTTGGGGATGCTTGACAAGTTTCTCGGGTCAAAATCGGGGTGTACGAACATTGCACTAAAGCACTAAGTATGAATAAACTTAGATTTGTAACGAATATTGCAATGGATCCTAAGTACGAAGAAAACTTAGATTCCTAAGGCACTTAAACACTTAGCATAAGCACGAAGAAGCTTACAGCAAATACTACAAAGTGAAAAGTACGAATACACTTGGAAACACTTGCAGAAGTAAAAGTGCATAACATAACGAGTACAACCAACATCAAAACAGAAGTATCAAAGTATCAACAGGCCACATATGGCTAAGCAGGACCACGCAGGGTCAAAAGTAAAGCTCAAATAAAAACAGACAGAAATGATAACAAGTATCAAGCTTCTTCACCGTGCTGATCAGCGTCGGCGGCAAGATTGGGGTCAGGGTTAGCACCCCCCAGGCCTTCAGCAGAGATGGTGAGGTCAGTAACGGTTTCTTCTGTCAGGAACTGCTCGACAAGGGTCTCAGGTTGAGCTTCAGATCTGGGCTGAGTTCCAGCATCGGGGATGGCTTGAGCAGTAGCTCCCTCACTGGGAAGTTCCATGTCAATCCAGTGAGGGGAGGACGGATCCACCCCGAGCTTAGTTAGGCACCTCTGCCAAGCTGCGCTCCAAACGGCATCCTGAACCACTAGCATCTGTGCTCTGTAGTTGTCAGTGATTACCACAACAGCACGGTCGTATTCAGCCTCTGCTTTAGCCTTAACACCTGCAAGTTGTTGACGAAGTTCGCGCTCAACCTCAGCGACTTCCCTCTTCAGCTGAGCAGTCTCTCCTTTCAGATCTTCCACCTCCTTCCGAGCTTCCTTCAATGATTGGGCATGCTGGGCGCTCTCCCGTTCGGCTTTTTTGGCCCTTTTCTGCTCTCTTTTAAGGTCCTTTTCAACTTCCTTCGCTCGGTCAAAACCGGCGGCAGCTTTCTGCATAATCTGCGATAAAAAGTATGTATAACAATAAGGGGAAGGCCGATTTAGAAAGGACAAAAACACGAGAAAACCATAAACTAAAACTTGTACACACTCGACTGGAAGATTGACTTCATAAGAGTGTCATATGAACTACTCTTTTCTCTCTCCATGTCAAGCGGAAGAAGAGCCGCTCTGGATACACCAAACACCACCTCGGTGGAAGAAATTTTGTCAATCACAGAAAGAGGCGTGCCATCGGGACGAGCAAGAATTGGGGACCAGGGCTGCACGAGCGGCGGAGAACCAACAGTTGCTCGTGCCGAGCTTGTGTCTCCAGTCCTTCTCCTTTGGGGCGGGGGCTGGACCTCTTGAGGGCTCTCTACCGGCCTCTTGTCCCTCTGATACTCAGGGTCTTGTCCCTCTGATACTCAGGGTGATGCTCGGGATGAGAGGGGGACGATGTTTGAGAAGGAGCGACAACGCGAATGGCTGGTGGAGCACGAGAAGTTCCGCCGAGATTTAGCTCGTCAAGCAGGTTGATCGGCTGGCAAGGCATTTCTTCTCGATCTAGAGAAGGAGAGTAACCCGATGAATCGTCTGAATCTACGAGACGGGCGGCTTGCTCGGACAAGGACTGAATGACTGTGCGGTGATCAAACGCTCTTTCTTCTGTTTCTTCTTCTTCTGCTATTACCTTTCCAGATGTACTGGGCTCGTCGTCAGTACGGGTAAGGATTGGGATGGTGGTGAGTATCTCCGGGATGTGAGCAAACGTAACTTGCTGCTGGAGATCCCTTGGAGCTCGAAGCCGCGTTGGCCTCCTTGTAGCTCGGCCTCTGCGAGAACGGTTTCTCCTTTGTTCGGCAGGTGGGCATGTGGCGATCAGTGGAGCAGCTGGCGGCCAGGGATGTCTTGTTCTTGGCTCTCCAACTCTTCTGATACCACCCCAATACGTTGGGGTGTAGTCCAGTAACAGATGAGCTGCACGGCCAAGACCAACAGAAGTTGGTGCAAACCCGTCGAAGTAAAGGGCTCGGGAAATATCCTCACTATGGAGATTGTCGTGGATCAGACGACCACCGTGATTGAGGTTGCTCGCTGCAAAACAACACAAAAAGAAATATGATCAGCTACAGTGTCCAGAAGGATAAAAAGTAACAGGATAACACAGGCGTAAAGTACTAACGTGGTTTGCCTGTGGTAGTGGGGCAAGCAAAGCCGATAGTATTCCCCTCAGCATCCCTCGGTTCCCAATTGCTGGTGACTACGAGATAGTCATTCGCCTCGCCCTTTGAGGAGTTGGGTAGATCGGTAATAAGCTTCTGCTCGGGCTCCCTGGCCTTAAAATAGTAATTATTGTCGATTGTGGGGACTACACTGTATAGGTAGTGCAGATCCCACTAGTCTAGGCGCAGGCCGAGCAGCCTGTTTAAGGCAACCGTGCCCATGACTACCCTAACGAAGTTGGGACATAACTGCATAGGGTTTAACTTGCATCTATTGCAGGCCTCCCTAAAGAAAAGGTGCAGAGGGAATCTCAGGCCTCCCTCAACTATGAAGATCAAGGGGATGTGAATCCTATTCTCATCCTGACCCTCTTCCTCTAAATCCTGAGATCTATTCAGCCGGAATTGAACGTCGGCGGGAATTTCGTATTTCCTACGGAATTCTGCTATTTTCTCAGGGGTACTAAGAAGGGCTCTGTGTCTCCCCATGGCTAGGGTTTCGCCGTTGAAACCCAGAGAGGGAGAAGGTGACGATGAACAAAAGTCGGAAAAAAAAAAAAGGATTTCGTCAGAAAACTAAGGAAAGAGATGGGAAACTTACGTGATAAGATGGAGCTCTCCGACGAGAACGGAGGGTATTTTCAGGCGAAGGAACGAACTCTGGAAATAACGTTAAATGCGATTGAAGCTTTTTCTCTCTCCTGCTCTTTTGCTTCTGATGAAGAGAACGAGGGAAATGAAGAAGGGGAGAGGTTTTTTTTGAGACTTGGAGGGTTTAGGGGGGAAAAGTGATCATTATCCCGCCCGAAGTCCCATAAAAGTGGGGTGTGACGCACTTGACACATCAGCAAAATCATCCTTTGGGCTTATTCGGTGACCAATGGGTCATTTCGCATTAAATGCGAGAACAGTCATGTTCCCCACGTGAGGGGGAGGCGTGCAAGAGATGCCTCAGGAACCGTTGAAGCTCTGCGCACTGCTGATGAATGACAGCAGTAGCAGAGCTGGGGAGCAATTGGAGTGGGTAAAATCTGATTACCCTACTATTAGGCATAACACGTGCCTTAGTTGATCACCACGAGAGGGTGAATAGCTCGGCACCACATAGGGAGTCCTTAAACCCTGTGTCGGGCTGGTTTGGCCACGAATGAGGCTAGAACTAATAAAGAGTAAACTAATAAATCAGGATGCACTAGCTCGGCGTAAGGCATAAAGGATGCCCCTGATATGGCTGAGCTAGGTAGGCTACGTGTATAGCTTGAATAGCATTCTGGAATACATAATTCAGCTCGGCGTAATGAGCTGAACTATGTACGAGTTATTCCGAGCTACGTGGAAGCACGGCACCGCCACAAGTAGGGCGGTGAGACATTCCAGAATAATCTAAAGCGGTTCCTTACGAGATAAGGAGCAATCCCGTAGCATGGGGGATCAATATGGGAAGTCCTAACGTGATTAGGAGTATACCTCATATAGGAAAGAATCCTATATGGAAAGGAAGACCCCTGCTAGACGAGATCTAGCAGGACGTGGAGACTCATCCCTAATAGGAAAGTCCAATTAGGAAAAGGATTCCTAAAGTCAATAGGAAACAGGGGCACGAGATGCTTGATATGAAGAACATCTACACCTATAAATACAAGGCAATAACCATGACAAAAGGTACGCGGTGAAACCCTTTTCATACGCATTGAGATTTGAGAGTTCAAAGTACGAGATTTTATCCCCGTACATATGTTGCAGATTTAGGGTTGAATCAAGGAAGCATGTGATCCAGGGCTACGTGGATTTTATCCCCGTACATATGTTACGGCACGAGTCAATGGCGTGGAACTGAAGCGAGCCTTCATGGATGGTGGAGCGTCCATCAACATCATGCCAATGTCCACTCTGCAAAAGGTGGGAGTCCCGGAGGACCGGATCGTGAAGTCCCTAATAGGAATCACTGGGTTCCAAGGAGACAAGAAAGAGTCCTTGGGGTATGTTATTGTTGATCTCGCAGTCGGGCCTATCCGCACTGCTACTAAATTCCACATTATTGACGCGCAGACAAACTACCACATATTATTAGGCCGCAGTTGGATGCATCGCTTTGCGGTCATCCTGTCTAGCTACCATCAGTGCCTGAAGGCGATTTGGGCTGGGAAGAAGGTCACTGTCATGGCGTCTGAAAGACCATTCGAAGTAAATGAGGCTCACCTATCTAATTCGGTGTATTTTACCGAGATGGAGGAAACGCTGAGCGCAACAGTCGCAAAGCCACTCGGAGTTAAGCTATCCAAATGGGAAGATATCAAAGATGAAGGAGAGGTCTCCGCGAGCAAGCGGGAACAATTTGTTGAAAGCACTTCAGGGCCACGAAAAATTACCAAACTCAAGGAAGGGGGAAAGACTGTGTACTGCTTGTGACGGGGCGACGGGCCAGATGTCTCCACAGAGGCGTCTGACCCGCGATGCCTAAAGGCAGAAGAAGCGGAGGCTGACGAGATGGTTAAACCAGAACCATCTCCGGAATGCATGCAAGATGGTCCTAAGCCTCAGCCTGAGGTGTTGGAGGAAGTCAATCTCAGAGAAGGAGAGGGCGCTCCGAGTCCCATTTTCGTCAGCGTGGCACTCAAGAGCGGCATGAAAGTGAGACTTGTTCAATTACTGCAGCGATATAGCGATGTATTCGCATGGCACTACGAAGAAATGTCGGGGCTGGACACCGAGTTGGTGGCACACCACCTGAATGTCTTTCCAAATTCCAAGCCAGTCAAACGGGGCACGCTCAAGTACCAGCCGGAGTTGGAAGAGAAAATCAAAGAGGAAGTCGAGAAATTAAGGAAGGCTGGATTTATTCAGCCTATACAATACCCGCTCTGGCTCGCCAACATCGTGCCTGTAAAAAAGAAGAACGGCCAGATACGCATGTGTGTTGATTTCCGCGACCTCAACAAAGCCTGCCCGAAGGATGAATTCCCGTTACCACATATTGATACATTGGTTGACTCTACATCGGGGCACAAGATGTTCTCCTTTATGGACGGCTTCAGTGGCTATAATAAGATTAAAATGGGGGCGGAAGACGCAAAGAAGACAGCACTCAGAACATCGTTGGACAATTTTCATTACACCGTCATGCCCTTTGGCCTCAAGAATGCTGGCGCCACGTACCTGCCCGCGATGACGGCAATCTTTCACGATATGCTACATCACATTGTAGAAGACTATGTGGATGACCTTGTGGTGAAATCAAAAGAAAATTTTGATCACTTGGATCACTTAGAAACGGTGTTTACAAGGTGTAAGAAGTTCAACATGAGAATGAACCCACTAAAGTGCGCATTTGGCGTCTCGTCAGGGAAGTTCCTGGGATTCCTGGTCCATAGGCATGGGATAGAAGCGGATGATGCAAAGATAAAGTCCATTACTGAAATGCCTCCCCCGCCGCACTCTCAACGGACGCTCAAGAAATTCCTAGGGCGGGTTTCGTATCTGCGCAGGTTTATCCCCGCGCTGGCAGAAATCTCATCACCCTTCAGTGACCTGCTGAAGGGAAAAGCAAAATTCGAGTAGCGCGCGGAACACCAGCACGCGTTTGAAAGAATCAAGGCTGTCTTGACTTCCTCGCAAACCATGGTCGCACCACAGAAGGGCAAGCCCCTCATCCTGTACTTGACGTCCACCCCGCGATCCATTGGGGCCCTGCTCGTGCAGGAAGTCGATGGCACGGAAAGGCCAGTATATTACATCAGCCGGAAAGTACAGGGAGCTGAAGAGCGGTACACGCCGGTGGAGCGGCATTGCCTAGCGTTGGTCTTTACCGCGCAAAGGCTACGCCAGTACTTCTTATTGTTCAAAATCCAGCTGGTAACAAAAAGTGATCCAGTACGCTATCTGCTGTCGCGGCCTACCCTCACGGGAAGGGTGGCTCGTTGGCTTTTAGCTCTGGCTGAATTCAAAATATCATGCTTCACTCCTAGGGCAATTAAATGTCAAGCACTTGCCGATCTGCTGGCTCAGTTTTCCAGTGGACAGTGCGAACTAGTCCAGGAGGAGCTGCCAGGAGATGGTTTCGAAGCACTAACGGCCGCGTCAGTGACTTGGACGTTAAGCTTCGATGGGGCCGCAGGAGGTGGCGCGGGAGGTGCCAGAATAGTCCTCACCAGTACAGATGGTTAGCAGGAATACTTGGCATACAAGTTGTCCTTCCACTGTTCAAACAATGAAGCAGAGTACGAGGCCTTAATACTGGGACTCCTCGCTGCTATTGCGAAAGAGATAAAGACCCTCAAAATTGTGGGGGATTCAAAATTTGTAATCTTACAAACAAAAGGTGTTTACGCGTTAAAAAAGCCTACTCTTGCTCCCTACAGGGCCACTGTACAGAGGCTAATGCAACGTTTTGATAAGGTGGAAGTCATTCACAAACCCAGGTTCGATAACAAATTCCCCGATGCACTTGCCACGCTAGGTGCGAAAGTCGAGTTCAACGAGGAAAAGATAGCCATAGAAATCGTCAAGAGGACGGAACCGTCAATTGCCGATGAAGTAAACAAAGAACAAGCTGTTGATGAATGGCAAGAAAAACTGATGAAACAGTTAGCTACCGGGCAGGGCGATATTCCGTTGTCAGAACTAGCACAATTCACAATGATTGGGACGAAGCTATACTTCCGCGGCCCTCAGGGGTGGCTCGCACGGTGCATTGAGCCGCAAGAGGCCAAGATCAGGTTGCGTCAGATCCATGATGCAACTTGTGGGGAAAATGATATCTCTCTTTACCGAAGAGTTTAGAGACAAGGCTACTATTGGCCTAGCATGAAAGCAGACACCACAGACGCATTAAGGAATTGCGAGAAATGCACCTTAGCCATCCCAGAGCAGGACTGCTGCTTCTCTGTGGAACAGGACTAGAGACAGAAGTACATTGATTTCCTACAAGAAAGGGCGCTACCGGTGGAGAGGGAATATAGAAGGCAAATCAGGATGTCCGCCGGGTGGTTCTTCATCAAAGATGGAAGTCTGTATAGGAGAGCTTTGGATAACCTCCCATTACGGTGTTTGTCCAACGAAGAGGCTGAAGAGGTGTTGTACAAAGCTCACGAGCTAGAGCATCAGGGCGGACGGAAACTATATGAGCATATTATCCACTTGGGATATTACTGGCCCCGGACGGAGTCCGATGTGAAAACGCACGTACGCCGGTGCCACGCATGCCAAAAGTTTGGTAACCTGGTTCACGCACCGGCAGTAGAACTCCACGCAATCCACACGCCATATCCTTTCCACACTTGGGCAATGGACCTTGTTGGACCCATCTCACCACACTCCCGCAAGCACCAGTGGATCCTGGCAGCAATGGAAGTCAGTACTAAGTGGGTGGAGGCAGTGCCGCTAAAGAACGCTACCGGCGCGGCAGTCGCCCAGTTCATCAAAGAAAACATCATATGCAGGTTTGGCATACCAAGGGTGATCCTATCGGACAATGGGACCCTGTTTGTCAATAAAGACGTGGGTGGGCTACTCCAATCCTATTCTGTGGAGCACCAGACTTCAACGCCGTATTATCCCCAGGGGAACGGTCAGGCTGAGGCCACAAACAAGTCCTTGGTGCGGATCCTGAGCAAACTACTGGATGAGAAAGGTGGGACGTGGTCAGATCACTTGATCACGGTGCTCTGGGCGTACCGCACGGCTAAGAGAAAAGCAACTCGAACCAGTCCCTTCAACCTGGTTTATGGCGTAGAAACTGTACTTCCTGTTGAGTTGAGCGTACCCTCCGCACGGTTAGCTCTGTCAATAGAGGTCACAGCCGCGGAGCGGCGCGCAGATCTGGAAGCCTTGGAGGAAAGATGAGAACTCGCCGTGGAGCACCAGGCCAAGTACTGGGAGTCTGTGTCAAAATTCTACAACAAGAGCGTGGTCCTGCGAGAATTCAAGGTCGGAGATCTAGTCTGGAAGTCAACCACAGACGTGATGAGGAATGTCAAGCTCCCCAAATTCACCCCGAGATGAGAAAGGCCGTATCAGGTCATCAATGTGGCGACGAGTGGCCATTATAGGCTTTCCCGAGTCTCCGATGGCTTTCTGACAAGGCCCATTGACATCAAGTTTATGAAAAAGTACTACCCTTGAATGAAAAGATATTTTATTTATGGTCCTTATCCCGTTTCTTCTTTGTAAATTCCTTGTTCGTCGATGTTATCGTCAAGTTAATATAGTGCTTGGATTACTTAATGGGGAATTGTGAATAGGATTCAATTTCATGCAAGTCGTTATGGGTATGGAAGAAAAAAAAGAAAGAAGAGAAAGCGAAGCATAAACCAAGAACACTCTTTATTATCCATAATCCATAATGTGACAACTTTCATTACAAAAGGGAAAGAGAACAGGAGACATAGTCATAACGGGGGGTTAGGGAACAAGCCTCTGGTGATCGGGTCGTTCTTCCCGAATATTTCCCCGCCCGCAGCTTCATAGTCTGCCTTCTCGCGCAAGGTGGCCTCCAGCTCAGCCTGTCTTTCTCTCAAGTCCGCCTCTCTTTGAGCAAGGGCGGCGCTCGTAAGGTCTACTCTCTCCTGGGTCCGCTCAACTTCCCTCTGCTTCGCTTCCACCCGGAGCGGAAGCTTAAAAGCTCGACGCGAGCCATGCATACGCTCCATGTGAACAATGAGCCAACCAACCTCCAAGCCTCCTAAGTTTTGATGATCCAGGAGAGCCCCTTTCCCATCTTGCAGCAATGCATCGCCGAACTTCTTAAGAGGAATGGCGTGCAGGGAAGTGATGATCGTGGCCAGGCTGTCCAGGAGAAGGCCACCACCCAGAGCGCTCTGCGCCCGAAAATTGGCAAAGGTCTCCGGATGTGTCCGAAGAACGGCTTCCAGGCCGGGCAGGTTGTTTTCAGCAATGCAGAATGACAGAAACGGCTTCGCGGATGCAGGAATGGCAGGAGGTGTCTGGTCCTGGCACCGAGAATCACTGTACTGGGATGGAGACCCCTGCCGTGCACTAGACTCTTGCGGCGCACCGGACTGTTGCGGCGCGTTGGACTCTGCTCCCCTTGAAGCTTCCGAACTGTCATCAACATCTATGGCCTCCTTTTCATAAATAACCAACTGCCCGACACCCTCTTGCGGGGTGCTCGATTCTGCCTCACTCCTAACTTCTCTCTCAGGCACGTCCCCCTCAGGAATGGCGACCAAACGCTCCTGCTGAGCTTCCCCTTGCGGCTCCGGTAGAGGCTCTTGTTGTTTGGGAACGGGCTGATGGAGGGCAGCTTGCATCTCTTGCACTCTCCTCTGAGGGTCAACAGCAGCCTCCAATTTTGAAAAATCATCTTTGAATAATTCATGAATAATTGGATCAACTGAAGTTGGCACAAATTCTCCTATACTATGAGTAGTGCGCGGCCTAAAGCTTGGCCCCGCATGAATGTCACCCCCTATGTTCTGGAAAGTGCTGGAAGAATTAGGATGATTACCTTTCTCTACAAATGACATGTGCTGAGGGGAGCGAGCCGAGGGCTGGCCCGTTTCAACAGCAGCGTGAGGGCTCTGTTCGTCGTCACTATCGACATAGGGATGCATAAACTCTTGCTTAAAGCCCCTGCCAAAGCCCTTAGTGGTGCTTCTTGAGCCCTTCTCCGTCTGTGACTCTGGGCCGCGACGTCCCCCGGAATGAATCTCTCTTACTTCTTCCTCTCTGGTGCCGCTCACGCCGCGCGGACCAAACATGTCGGCGATGGACGGGCTAACCCGCTCCCCTGATCGCATCATTTCCAAGAACCCATGCCTCTCTGTTGCCTGCGGGTGTGGGAGGGATTCTTCATTAAATTCTGCGGGCTGAGCAGGTGGTGAAGGAGTACGAGCGACTTCCGCATGCTGGCCAAGCCCCGGCCCACCAGCCACAGCTCTTCTACGCCTCCTGCCAAGGGCGGTACTGATGGGGAGTTGATCGTCATTACTATCGTTGTTCTCCACCCGCTGCTGCGCTGGGACAGAAGGGCCTGCGACGTGACCTTGAGCCAACGTTGTGGCACAAGCCCTTAAAGGCATGTTCTCAGTGTCAGAATCCTGGTCAGAGCTGCCATATTGTGAGGCTGGGCGCTCTGGCGATTCTCTGACACACTCACCAGTCGTTGCCTGAAAATAGAGTAAGCAAGGCGATGAGTAAAGGACAATAGTGCAATTAACATGGCGAACAAATTAAGCAGGAATGTAACACATACCCTGTGTAACCTACGACGAGCGAGTGGCCGCGCGGCCTCTTCCTCATCAGCAGAGGGCGTCTGGGCTCTTGCCCGGGATTTGGTGATACGTACGGCAGAAAGCGGTGCCACCACCCGAGCCTCTGAGGGGACCCAGCGGCTCCACACTCCTCGCCAGTTGGCAGACTGGGGTTTGGGCGTGTGAAAAGTGAAATCTGGCTTGAATACGACGCGCGGGGTGGCTTTGGTGGCCTCACCTTGCACGAAAGTGAAAAAAGAGTCCAAATTCTTGCGACAGTGTAAGCGGAGCTGGGTAGAGACAAGGGGAGGACCGAGAGACTTTGAAAAACGCCAAAGGCCGACCCCGTCCAAGAGAATGTCCGTATAAGAGACAAGAAATTGGTTAAAAGCAGCTTGAAACTCTAGAGGCTCCAGCCCGGCCGCTGGTACCACCAAGTCATACCCCAGCTGGCGCGCCACCCTGTCGGGCCTATAGTTACAGACGCCATCCAAGGTCTGGGTATATGGGCGCGGATAGAAATGAGACTCATCGTCCATGTATTCCTCCCAAAGCTTTGTCGTGGCCGTGTTGTTCCAGCGGAGGATAATAGGCCATATCGGACCTTCGAGAGTGTATCGCTGGCGGTCATCATCCTCCTTGACCGGACGACCCTTATTGTCTAGGACTGGCTTGGATACCTGCGCAGGAAACTTCTTGGGCTTTGGAGCAGTGATGGGAAAATGCTCGTACACCAGTGCAGTTAGGAACTGAGTATGCACCATGGAAGTGATGTCGTAGATGCTCACGGAACACTCAAAGTCTGCGGACAAGCGGTTCAACTGTTGGTATAAATGTCCAAGAAACAGAGGGCCCAGCGGAAATCTGTCCCCTCGCACAATCCTCACCGCGAGATGAAAAACAAACTCGCTAGGTGCATCGATTGGAAATCTGGGAATAGAAAGAATGAAAGAAAGAAGGTGATAAAAGCGGGCAAATACAAATCACCTTTGTACTTGCAACCATCGATGGCCTGACGTTCCGCACCCCCAAATGGCATGGGCTGGAGATCCTTGAAAAAGTACCTTATCCATGAACCCCAAGAAGTCTTCTTTGGGTCCATCATGGCCCTCCTATGACCACTCCTGTCCCATTGAGAGCCCCTGTGGCCCGCAGCCTTATAGGCTAACTTCAGTCTGCCCACCAACACCTGATCTGCATAATCAGACTTGGTAGGCTCAAACTCCTTTTTTCCACGGAGGGAGAGTGCAGGAGCGCGCTAGTATCTTGAAGAGTGGGACCAAACTCCCCCCACGGGAACACAAAGGTGTGAGTATCTGCGCTCCACCGTGACACCAAGAAGTCGATGTTTTCGTTCCTCCTGTTCAAAGTTAGAACCTGGGAAATCTTGATAGGTTCCAGTGTGTGAGAACGCTCCAGGACCTTCTTGTGAGCGGCATCCCCGATTACATCGTTCACCCACTCACTCCAGCCAGCAGGAGGTGCAGAGAGAGAAGAGTACTGGATTGAAGAGAAAGGAAAGTCTCCCCTCTCCAGTCGAAGACGAAGAACGGAAGAGGGAGGCACCATGTCTCCATCCTCAAGCGGTGCCTCCGGGCGAATGCACAAAACGTCATCCAATTCGCTGCCCACCGGAGTGTATGACTCCACCTTCTGCAAAAATGGGTCACCTTTTCCATGAAAATAAGGAGCCCTACGCCATTGGTCCGACGGGGGCACCGGACCACCTTGAACAGTAGACCTTCCTCCCTGAACTTGCTCGCCACGAGTCATTTTGGTGCAGAGGAAGTGCTGCTTTAAGTTTGGAAGAAAAGAGTTGCAGAAGAAAGATGAAGAGAAGAAATTTAGAGAGAAAAACTCTGAGTTCGATCAAAGGAAGAAGAAGTGGGGAAATGAAATAAACGGGATATTTATAAGGAGAAGAGGGGCCCCGAACGGTCGCAATCAACCATCGTGTCGGAGGCGAAACGTCAGCAGTAATGATAGCTTCGGACAAACCGAAAAGACGCCCCCAAACCGTCGCATCAATCAGCCGAAAAGTTGTCAGAAAACGGATAATACGCTGACGTCACGCACGCGTGGGAAAGCGCGTGAAAGACACGCCACGCGCCTGCGTGTTCCACACCCGCGTGGGGGCCATCGTAGGGGAGGTCAGCGTGTGACTCCCTGTTGACCGAAGTCAACGTTGACCCACCATTAAGATCATGACAAGTGTCACCCAGGTGGCGTAATGACCGCACGACACGTGGCACTCTCCGCGCGGGGGGGTCCACTGGCGCGGACATAAGTCTCCGCGTGAGGGGGCCACTAGAGCGGGACCCTCTTGCGTAAGGCACCCCAGCAGTGCACACCCCAAGCCTAGTAAGGGCGGTGCTTGGACAACCATGATCCATCCGAACAGGAGAAAAGCTCATGGCCCAAACGACTAGCGCGGTCCAGAATATGGGCGAGAACGCGAGTAGCTAGTCTAGTTTAGCCCAGGTAATTATACCTGCTGCGGTTTGAAGGCAGGACCCCGGGGGCCCCTTGAGGCTTGGCTGCGGAATAGGTGCGACCGAACAGGTCACGACCTTGCCCTAACGGGAATAAGGGAGATCTAGTGGCTTGGTGGCTATAGAGAACACGAGGATCGCTCTGCGGGGGAATGACTCATCACCGCGCGGGTCAGCTGCGCGGTGATGACGTCACCCGTATGGTCAGGTTGTACGGAAAGGACACGTGCTATCATATTATAGGATGACAGTCTGGCACCTGATGATTGGTCCAAGGTGCCTATAAATATGGGACATTCCCTTTCAATGCCCAGAGGTTGGTGAAATCTTGACAGAGGCATATGCCATCCTAGAGAGAGAAAAGGGCAATTGCTGACTGAGAGGAGAATATTCTCTCTGCAAGCCAGTCCCCATCTCCTAGGTCACCAAAGGTATCACGGATTAGACTGAGTGCAATCCACTGTCTTAGTTCTTTTTGTGCACACCTGCTCTGTTCTTCACCCTTCTCCTAGACCACCTCATTCCCTTTCTTACTGTGTCTTGAGTGTTGATTATTAATACCTCTATCTCATCATATTTGTCTTTAGCAAGAACCATCTCCTACAGGGTGTTTCTGAAGGTGGTTGCCCCTCTCTGCAAATCAAAATGATGATCCCTAATCAGATCATGATCAGAGCGGATGATTCCTCTTGAAAAATCAACAACTCCCTTGTGTGTGTGCGTATGCCCAAGGTCGCACAAAAGCGAAATAGGCAAAGAAAAAGCAAAAAGAACTGTAGGCGAGGCTTTTTTGGGTGACGTCTTCAATCCCGAAACTCCCAAAACCTTCATCAATTACAATTTCAATCAGGACCACGAGTGGCCCCCGAATTGTACAATGGTAATTGAAGAAACTTTGTTCTAATAGCACCAACTCACTGTGAGATCAATTGAAACTTTCCTAAATTTTGATTCCCATCTCGATTTTTGAAATTTAGCGCATATTGGGCCACCCATGGTTGCCGCTGCAAGTTCAAATTTGATAACACAAAACATCTCATTGATAGAGAGGGATCGATTCAGATTATCGCCGGAGCATATGTGCTTATTGTGATGGGCCGGTGGCGGTTTTATAGGATAGATACAGAAAGAAGAGAGGACAGAAATGAACAAAGAGAGAAAAGGTGCACTTGAAAAAGAGAGAGGAAATGTAGGCCGACTCACGTCTAACAAGGATAAATTTGTCAGATAACCCAAATAGTCATGGCATGATGAAAAAATGATCGTCGCATTATCATTTTCCTAAACTCTAAGATCCCCCAAGGTTGTATAAATTGGTTCCTTCCTTCTGTGATTTTTTGGTACACTGAAACACAACAGCTGCACGTAGAAAATCATTTTTCATTTCAGTGGGAGAAAGTACAGACATCAGTTCGTTTGACAGAGCGATCTAGTAGGTATTACTGATTGATCGTTTCAAGCCGATGTATCAATGCTAGTTTTGTAATTTATCAAAATATAGGAGTAGTATAAGACTTACAAGGGCGATATGGCAATTTGATTAAGCTTAGGAGTAATCTCGTGATTTTGTAACGATGAGGGATGATAAAAATTTCATTAGGTTTAGGGGTATTTTAGTGATCTTGAACAAGACTAATGATATTTTACTAAAATGATTAAGTACAAGGGTATTATGGTAACTTTATTGATTATAGTACGTGGTAGTTTAGTAAAAAAGAAATCTGTTTTGAAGAGTATTCGTGTGATTTTACTAAGGGTCACTCATTAAGTATAAGGGCACAATGGTAATTTGATATAGCGTAAGGGTAATTAAGTCAATTAAATAATTGATACTTACATTTAAATAATGTATATGAATACTTATATATAGATTTGTCAAAAGATTACTAATTGAAGAGATCTTAAATTTTAAAATCTTAATTTCTTACGTTAATACAGTTTTATTAAGGGATGCTTACATTATACTTCCTCCATCCCAAATTGCTTGCCCTTTTTGGATTTTCGTGTATTTTGCACGCAAAATCTAATGTATTAGAATTCTTTTTTTTTTTTTTCAAAAATTTTAACACCAATTTAGAGATCTCATAATTTTTGGTGCAATTTATTTTTTTAAAAATAATTCTCATAAACACATCATTTTTTGCGTGCAAAATGCACGCTTTCCCAAAAGGGACAAGCAATATGGGACGGAGGGAGTAACAAGATTTAACAAAACAATTGATTATAAAGTCCCAAAAACACATAAATCAACTAAAATAATTAATCTAACAAGTTAAGAAGTTTAATATGCAATAAAATCAAGACTTAGGCTCAAAACCAAAGAAGACAGTAAGATAAGGGACTAAACTATAATTATAACATTTCAATTCGAATTTGGAACCAAACTGTACCGACCGTCCGAAACACCCAGCACTCTCGTCCGGACGAGATTTTCAGAGAACAGGGCTATTGAGTTTTCGGTTTAGAAATCATAATTCCCTTAGCATGAGAGAATATTCTTTGGCCCGTAAACTAATTTTAGGCTACTGTAACACATACTATAGTTAGAACCAAAGGGCAAGAGGTTTCTACCTTGATTTTGGAAGATTTTTGGAAAAGTTCGGTTTAGGGAAGACAAGGTTGGTGTTAGCTCTTTAATTAGGATGAATTGGCTTGGATGATTGATGGTTTTATGATCCATGGGAGTGAGTTAGGTTGTGTGTATATCGAATCCGGAAGGGTGGAGTGTTGGAGTAAAACCCACTTTGTATGGAACTTTCTCTCTTTAGACTCACATTGATGGAACTCTCTTTCTCTCTCCCTCTTTCTTGTGTGTTTGTATAGTGTAGGTGGTGAGGTTTCATAGTGGAGTGAATGGTGGATGAAGTTAGGTATTTATAGGAGGATGAGTGTTTGGGAGAGGGAGTTTTTGGAAAGGGACAAACCCATGCGGAGAGGGGTGGTGGTGTAAGGTGATGGGATGTTTTTTTTTTTTTTGGGTAAATAGGTGATGGGATGTTGGTCGGATAAGTTTAAAGGTTTAGGATGAGGTAAGGTGGCTAGTGATAACAGTGTGAAGATAGGGTGGTGTGATAGATGGGATGTGGAGGAGTTGATAGGTTTAATGATGGGTAAGGTGGTGTGATGGAGGGATAAGGTGGTGATGGGAGGTGTGGTGGTTGAATGGAAGAGATAAGGTGTAGGGATGTTTCAGGTTTTAATGGAGGAGATAGAGTTGATGAGAAAGGCGGTGACGGGAAGGGGGAGAGAGAGGGTGATTCGGTTAGGGTTTTAGTAACTAGTGTGCCAAATATAAGTTTAGGATAGTCTAGGGTAATTAGTGTAGTATTAGGGATAAATTTTTTTAAATGAAATGGGGTGATTTTGGATCGAGCACCTAGGAATGTCCTATTGAGTTGATTTCCGCGTGGGCCATTGGGAATTTGATTTTGAGATGGATGAACAGCTTAGATCGACTGTGTGGGACCCACAAGTGGGTCTCCGAAGCCGATCGGTACATGGTCTGTATATGGGGGGTCGCTACCCCTGGATTTACCGATTCCAGTATGCCTTCCAATCCATTTCATATAATAGTCTAACTTATTCGAAAAAGTCAAAAATCCGGGTTGTTACCATAGTTAATGAAGTTTAAACTTGAGTCAAATGCATGGGAGTATATGGTGCCTACAACAGGGCATAAGCACTACCCAGTGAAATCTGAGCCACTTATTTCACTTTTCTGGATAATTTCTAGGTAGTGTTTATGATATTGAAATATAAAAAAGAAAATGAATACTCCCTCTGTCCCAAATTGCTTGTATGGTTCGGATTTCAATGCAACTTTGAATTGTTCATATCTTTTGATCTCTAATTTTTTGGTAATCCAATTGTTGTGCTGATCAAAACAAAATTACGATGCAAAGAAAAAGAGTAGAAAGAAAAAAAACAAAAGTTAAATTATGATGCAAAAGGTCCAATTGCAATAAAAAAACTAAAGCCCATTTTCCTTTAACTGTTTTTCTTTTGGTAAAGTATTTCTTTATTAAAAGAAAACCACTCAAAATAGAAGGCCAAGGGAATATTCCTAAGAGCCTATACAACAAATACTACAAAACGATAAACGATTAGAATGTAATACACAATACTGTTATGTATTAATGTGACTGACCACTTTGTCAATATAGGTGAGCTTAAGGGAGACAAAATACACTATTGATATAGGTGTAATAGTAGCCTTATTTATTAGGTAGTTATCTTCCTTGTCTATAAATCAGTAGTATCCTGATTCATTCGATGTACTGAGAAAAAGAAGAAAACAATCAAAGCAGAAAGAAAGAAGATCAAAGGAAAGAAAAGAATTAGACAGAAAGGTAATGAGATTAAGATCGGTCTGGAAGATCGATTCTGATAGTTCTTACTTTATGCAAAGTTCTTTTATTATTTGCTTAGTTTTATAACACGTTATCAGCACGAAGCCCTAACCAGAAAGGGTGTCCTACCAGAAGTAGTGTACCCCTAATACCTGAAGTAAAAATACCAGAAGTATTTATATTTGAAAGATACTTGCAGTATTCTATTCCAAGAAAAAAAAATGGATACCTGAAGTATTCCATTAAAACATACTCGAAGTATTTTCTGAAATAATTAGTTATCAGTTTTTTTTTTGTTTGTTATTAATTTCATTTTATCCATGTATACTGTTTTTATAAGAATCATGGTAAAAATTGTTGGTAAAAACCTAGAAAAAAGGTGACAAAAATTAGTGGGTCTTCATTTAAGAATCCACCGCCCCGTCTCGAACCAGTGACCTCCTTAAGGGAGGGCACTGAGTTTGGCCATCAAGCTGTGGTTACTTTTATGTAACCATATTTTTATATTTATACAGACTATAATTTATGTGTGTATTGTGCAGGTTGTTATATAATTTATTTATTTGACCCGTGCACTAATCTCTTAGTACTTTTACTTATGAGAAAAATATCACGGGCTAAAATTACTTGTTTAATTAAGGAACATTAATTCATTATTATTATGAGTAGTGTAAATTGTAGACAAGATATGTTTATTATGTTATGTAAAAATAATAATTCTACTTACAGTTACATATGTGATTGTCAGATAATTATTGTGGAAGGATCTGTTTTTCTCTTCATATCAATCAGTCTGGCTCAAAGAAGAAAATAATTTTTTTGAATGGTTCGTATTCTGTTAAAGTCTCAATATTGGACTTTTCTTTATACATATCACACTTATCTCCCTTGAGACTTAAGAAATTATTATTTAGTCCACAGAGTTGTGATCATTACATTTTAGCCCTTTTAATTTTATTACTGTTTAAACCTCAGTTCTTTTATTAAACATATGGTATTGACTTGGTTAATTCTTATTAAAAGTTTATCTAAAGACATATTTCTTGTTTTTATAGAAAATGTCGAACATCAAAATTTGGAATTTATTGCTCTTCATATCTCGGGCAACAATTATTTATCATGGGTTCAGGATATTGAGATCCACCTAGATGGGATGAGTCTTGGCCACACTATTGAGGAGAACAATTTCGCATCTTTGGAAGATATAGCCAAAGCGATAGTTTTTATCCGTCGTCATATCCACGAGGATCTGAAATCCGAG
Organism: Vaccinium vitis-idaea; assembly: GCA_963854785.1. Taxonomy (NCBI): domain Eukaryota; kingdom Viridiplantae; phylum Streptophyta; class Magnoliopsida; order Ericales; family Ericaceae; genus Vaccinium; species Vaccinium vitis-idaea. The sequence continues at coordinate 16,090,127 of OY978224.1, read as the reverse complement.
TAACTAACGGTTAGAAACCCAAAGATTTTATGGCAATATCTAAAAGACAGATTTGAACATCAAAAAACTGTGATACTTCCAAGAGCACGTTTTGATTGGTCACACATAAGAATACAAGATTTTAAAATTGTTCAAGAATATTATTCAACTCTGTTTAGAATTGTTTCAACTTTACGATTGTGTGGAGACACAATTACCGAAAAGGAACTTTTAGAAAAAACTTATACAACTTTTCATGCCAATGACTTGCTTCTTCAACAGCAGTACAGAGCAAATAAATTTACAAAGTTTTTTGAACTGTTTATTCTTATGGTGGCTGAGCAAAACAATCAAGTTTTACTAAAAAAATCACCAAATTCACCCGACTGGTGCGATGCCTGTACCTGAGGTAAATAGGGTTTCTTTTCAAAATTGCCGACATGGATACAATCGTGGATATGCTCGAGGACGCGGTAGAAATCAATATTGTCAAAATCGTGGGGGAAACATACAGAAACCTTCCAACAGGAATACCCCATCAGTTCACCAAAATTGGAACAACCACCCTGAGCCATCTCATAGATATGCCACATCTTCCCATCAAAAGATGCATAATAACACAGAACCATCCAAAGGAAAAGGGAAGGGGGTCCAGAACCAGCCTCCTAAGAATTATGAAGATAAATGTTTTCGTTGTGGGTTGAAGGGCCATTGGTCGCGTACATGCCGTACGCCTAAACATTGGGTAGACCTCTACAAAGCCTTTGTTGAGAAAGGAAAGGGTATTGAAGTGAATTTGACAGAATAGGATGAGCCTTTTGATGATACCTATCTTGATATAGAAGACTATATTATTGACTCAGATGAGACGTTTGATTTCTTAACTGGTGATGGAAAAGACCACACTGGTTAAATTAGTATTTATTATTAAATAGTGTGCTAGTGTGTTTTTCTTTTAATATGCAAGTGTGTTTGTTTCTTTCTATGCAAGTGTGTAGCAATATTTATGTAATCGTTTGAATCTTAAAAATATCAAGTTGCAAATTTTATAATTATAAACTTTTGTTGTATCTCCTTGTAGCTGCTTGGATATTATTGATATTTCCAAAATGAATGACAAAGATACTTGTTTAGTAGATAGTGCAACAACTCACACCATTCTTAAGAACACAAAATATTTCACGCACTTAGTTATGACTAAGGCTAGTGTCAATACAATATCAGGTACATCAGATCTTGTTGAAGGCTCAGGAAGAGCGAATTTTATAATTCCTAATGGAACAAATATATGTATTGACAATGCTTTATATTCTACCAGATCCGGAAGAAATCTGTTAAGTTTTGAAGATATCTGTCATAATAGTTATCATATTGAAACCACAAATGAAGGAAGTAAGGAATATCTTTATATAACTTCAATGAAGTCTGGTAAAAAGATTAAAAAGATGATATTAAAAAAGCTTTCAACTTTGTCAAGTGGGTTATATTATAAGACTATAAGATCTATTGAATCACATGTAGTGATACACCAGAAGTGTTCTAACCCAAAGGTATTTATGCTATGGCATGATCGTCTTGGGCATCCAGGATCAATAATGATGCGTCGAATTATAGATCAAAATTCAAATGGGCATCCACTAAAGAACCAGAAGATTCTTTTACCAAGTGAATCCCCCTGTGATGCTTGTTCACAAGGAAAATTGATCATTCAGCCATCACCAACAAAGGTACTAAATGAATCTCCATCCTTTTTACAAAGGATTCAAGGGGATATTTGTGGCCCCATACACCCATCATCTAGACCATTTCATTATTACATGGTATTAATAGATGCTTCAACTAGATGGTCACATGTCTATTTACTATCCACACGAAATAATGTATTTGCTAAGCTTCTTAGTCAAATAATCAGATTGCGAGCGCAGTTCTCAGATCATCCAATCAAGGCAATTCGCCTTGATAATGCTGGCGAGTTTACATCTCAGTCATTTAATGAGTATTGCATATCCATTGGTATAGATGTTGAACACCCTGTTGTACATACTCATACTCAGAATGGCTCAGCTGAATCTTTTATTAAAAGACTACAATTAATTGCTCGACCTCTTCTTATGAAAACAAAACTCCCTGTTTCTGCTTGGGGACATGCCATATTACATGCTGCATCTCTAGTTCGTGTTAGACCAACAACATATCATAAGTTTTCACCATCACAACTAGTTCTTGGTCAACAACCAAATATTTCTCATATTAGAGTCTTTGGTTGCGCTGTATATGTTCCCATTGCACCTCCCTAACACACTAAAATGGGTCCTCAGCCTAGACTTGGTATTTATGTTGGATTTGACTCTCCGTCAATTATTAGATATCTTGAACCTGTAACAGGTGATGTCTTTAAAACACGTTTTGAGGATTGTCATTTTAATGAAAAAGTGTTCCCACCATTAGGGGGAGAAAAGTCACGGCCATAAGCAAAACAAGAAATTACTTGGAATACCTCCTCGTTAGCTTATCTTGATCCTCGCACTAATCAATGTGAACTAGAAGTTCAAAGGATCATTCACTTGCAAGGTATTGCAAATCAATTGCCAGATGCTTTTACCGATACAAAGAAAGTGACAAAGTCTCACATTCCAGTTGTTAATGCTCCATCAAGGATTGATGTCCCTGCAGGACAATCCACTGAGAATGTAGCGAAAGTGTCTATACCACGACAGAAGTGTGGAAGACCTGTCGGTGCAAAAGATAAAGCTCCCCGGAAGAGGAATGTTAAAGGCAAATATATTAGTGCTCTTGCAGAGGCTATTCCTATGAATAGAAAAGCTCCAGGAGGGCATATAATTGATTCACCCAAAATTTCTACTAATAACTCCCTTGTAGAGGAATTTCTTGAAGAAAAATCTCTTGAAGAGATATCTCTAGAAGGAGAACACGTACGTGATAATAATGAGATCTCAATTAACTATGGAGAAATATGGGATAGAACAAAAATTATTGTTAATGACGTATATTCATTTAACGTCGCTCTTGACATTACGAGAAGTAATGATGGAAACATTACTAGAAGTAATGAAGAAATTGAACCACAATCCATCGAAGAATGTCGACGTAGAAAGGATTGGTCGAAATGGAAAGAAGCAATTCAAGCAGAATTGAGTTCTCTTGTGAAACGGCAAGCATTCGGACCAGTGGTTCAAACCCCTGAAGAGGTACAGCCTGTTGGCTGCAAATGGGTATTTGTGCATAAGTGAAATGAGAAAAATGAGATCGTGAGGTACAAGGCATGACTCGTTGCACAAGGTTTCTCACAGAGACCTGGCATTGATTATGAGGAAACATACTCTCCAGTTATGGATGCAATCACATTTAGATTTTTGATAAGCTTGGTAGTGAATGAATGTCTGGATATGCATCTAATGGACGTTGTTACGGCATATTTGTATGGATCACTAGATAGTGACATATACATGAAAATTCCTGAAGAATACAAAATACATGAAGCATGTAGTTCAAAACCCAGAGCTGTTTACTCACTCAAGCTACAAAAATCTTTATATGGTCTTAAACAATCTGGTCGTATGTGGTATAACCGCCTTAGTGAATATTTGCTTAAAAAAGGATATGAAAATAATCCTATTTGTCCATGTGTTTTTATTAAGAGATCAAATTCTGGGTTTGCTATTATTGCTGTATAAGTCGATGACTTAAATCTTGTAGGAACTCCAGCAGAACTGACAAAAACTGCAGATTATCTAAAGAAGGAATTCGAAATGAAAGATCTTGGAAAAACCAAATTTTGCTTGGGTTTGCAGATTGAGCATTTGTCAAACGGAATCCTCGTTCATCAATCAACATATACAGAAAAGGTTTTAAAACATTTTTGTCACGCCCTCAAATTTAATAAACCAAATACCAATAAAATCCACGTAGGATAAACCAAAAGTCATACATTCCATCGTTGAAAAGTCAAAGTCAAAGTACATCGGGTTTCTACAAGAGGTACCCGTACCCATGCATAAGTAATTAATAGTTAAGAGTTATTACATAACCAAGTTTTGTCAAAAGATTTAAGGAATCAAAGTTACAATATCATCTCCCAAAATATATTAACGATAGAGAGGATAAAATAACTTCATGTCAAATGAGCTCCATGATATGCATCCACACGCCAAGCATTCCAATCATAGGCCTTGCCGAGTACCTGAAAATGATAGGTTGAGCTCACTAGCCCAGCAGGAAACTTTTCTACCAACGCTAAGGGTATAAAAGATGAAACATGCATATGGAGGTGTGATACACATGAATGAATAAGCTAAAATAGACCAAACTATGTCGACTTGATGAGAGAATATCCAATAGATGCCCCAAAGATCGAATCAACCCAAGTGTCTATGGATTTCCTCGTAAACGTTACGTTTCATGTCGTAGATTCAATCCTTTCAAAAACATGGTCATTTTCATAAAACATGTCCTTTTTCATCTCTTCACAAATAACCATTTATTTAAATAGGGAATGAATCCCTCTGCCGGATTTCGTGGGCTCCGAACACCCCTGCCGGATTTCGTGGGCTCCGCACACCCCTGCCGGATTTCGTGGGCTCCGAACACCCCTGCCGGATTTCGTGGGCTCCGAACACCCATGGCTAGGGACGCACCAAATGGTGGCCCTAGAGTAAGAAAATTATCCTTTTCAAAAGTTTATCAAACAATCAAGTGTCCCAAAAACATCCATGTAATTCATTTAGTTCAAAAGCTCGTAGTGTGTCGGTTGTGGCAAAGTTAATATGTGTCCAAGAACGTGAGAGATCATAACAAAACATCATTCATACCACGATAGGCTACCAAAGCTTAGAAGTCGATTTGTGAAGCTTAGGAAAGACCAATAAAGGCCCGGCGCAAAGAAACATGAAAATGGAGTTATGAATCTCGAGAAAACCCGACACCTTGATAGGAGAAAGTACATTTCTCTCAAAATACAAAGGCTATGAATATGAGACCAATTGGGTTTGAAAGTAGACTCATAGAGCTTTCTAACGGTTCAAGAATCGCCTCAATCGGAGTTCGGATGAAGCCGGGGCGTGCCCGCGAAGTTGGGTAAAAATCTGTCGCAGTGGGTATCGATACTAGATAAAGGCTGTATCGATACCGGGTTGCTAAAATTTTTACAGAAAGTCTAGGTATCGATACCGAAGAAAAGGGGTATCGATACAAAGGCCCCTTTCGAGCAAATTTTCAGATTTTCAGATTTTTCCAAATGGAGGGGATTTCAACCCAAGCCAAAAATTGAGGTTCCAAACAACATCTACTCATAGGAGAGGGGTATATCAACAACCAATTCAAGGATTTATCAACCAAATACACAAAACCCAAACTCATACATGATCCAAAGTTAATTCCATGGAGATAATCAAATTTAACAAGAAGTTGGGAACAAGAACACAACCAATGCAATCATTCAACAAACATACACTTAGAGGAGGTAGAAGATTGTTTCCTACCTCAAGGATTTGCTCCAAGTCAACCCAAAAACGAATTTGTAGATCCCCAATTTGAGCAATCCCGAATTTGGTCCTCCCGGTGCGAAAAGATGGTACTCCGAGCTCCCAAACACGCGTAGATGATGACTCTTTGGTCAATTTGTGAAGAAGTTTGATGAGGAGGGAGTAATTTGAGCTCAAAGGAGCAAAAATGGAGGAGAGAGGAGGAGGGGCTGATTTTGGGAGAAGAAGAAGATGATTATTTTGGCCAAAATCTGATCCAAAAGTGTTTATATACACTCTCACACTAGCACTTACACCTCTCTAGTTTCTTATGTGCTTCACAAACACCCAAATGCAATTACCAACTCATATTGACCCCATGTCACACTATTTTCATTTCCTCACATTTCCCCAACATTATTTCCGGAAAACTATTTAAAAACACGAGTCCTTACAATTTTTACATGGATAAAGCACATCCCTTAAGCACTCCTATGGTTGTTCGCTCACTTGACGTAAACAAAGATCCATATCGTCCTCAAGAAGATGGTGAAGAATCCCTGGGTTCGGAGTTTCCATATCTAAGTGCAATTGGTGCTCTTATGTACCTTGCTAATTGCACTCGCCCTGATATTGCTTTTTCCGTAAATTTGTTGGCAAGATACAGTTCGGCTCTAACTCGACGACATTGGAATGGGACTAAACATATATTATGGTATCTTCGAGGAACGACAGACATGGGTTTATTCTACTCAAATTGTTCAAAGACACAATTAATCGGATATGCTGACCCGCACAAAGCCCGATCACAGACAGGATATGTATTCACTTATGGTGACACTGCCATAACGTGGCGCTCTGTGAAGCAAACATTGACAGCCACTTCATCTAATCATTATGAGATTCTTGCAATTCATGAGGCAAGTCGCGAATGCATTTGGTTAAGGTATAAGGTCCAACACATTCGAGAAAGAAGTGGATTATCATCAATCAAAGATAGCCCAACTGTTTATATGAAGATAATGCTGCATGTATAACTCAGATAAAGGGAGGCTACATCAGAGGTGACAGAACTAAACACATCTCTCCAAAGTTCTTTTATACACATGACCTTCAAAAGAGTGGAGATATTGATGTTTAGCAAATACGTCAAGTGATAATCTGGCGGATTTATTCACCAAAGCGCTATCGACATCAACATTCAAAAGGTTGATCCACAATATTGGAATGCATCGACTCAACGGCTTATTACGCATCGTTGAGGGGGAGCAAATGACATAATTTCATCACATAGATTGTACTCTTTTTCCTTCGTCTTAGGTTTTATCCCAATGGGTTTTCCTTAGCAAGGTTTTAATGAGGCAATCTGAAGACATTTGTAATACACAAAAATAGTGCACTCTTTTTCCTTCACCAAAGGTTTTTCCCACTGGGTTTTCCTTGGTAAGGTTTTAATGAGGCATATTTTAAGTGTGTGGTCATCCAAGGGGGAGTGTTATGTATTAATGTGGCTGACCACTTTGTCAATATAGTTGAGCTTAAGGGAGACAAAATACACTATTGATATAGGTGCAATAGTAGCCTTATTTATTAGGTAGTTATCTTCCTTGTCTATAAATCAGTAGTATCTTGATTCATTCGATGTACTGAGAAAAAGAAGAAAACAATCAAAGCAGAAAGAAAGAAGATCAAAGGAAAGAAAAGAATTAGACAGAAAGGTAATGAGAATAAGATCGGTCTGGAAGATCGATTCTGATAGTTCTTGAAGAACTATTTCATATCTATATTGTGTTCAATATTTGTCTTACTTTATGCAAAGTTCTTTTATTATTTGCTTAGTTTTATAACAAATACTATATTCTAGTATTAAGCAAGGCATTGACTTGGCATTGACTTAGCAGATTCCAAAACTTCACAAGCCTGATGTTTTTCTTTAACTCTTTGAGAAAAACTTGGGTGCAAATAGGGTATGAGTGACGTGGTAACCGTTCAGTGCATCCGAGCCGTCTAAAAATTCATCCCACGGCTCGGATTGGAATGCAATTTTTGTTTTCTTTTTTATTTTATTTTAAATTCGGACAGCACTTTTAATCCGAACCGTTGGTTGCATTGTTGGACGATCTGGATTCACAGAGAGGGCACCACGTGGTACCCTCCCCATACCCAAATTCTTCTCAACTTTTTGACTGTTCATTGTGACGTTGTGTATTTGTATTCCAGACTCCCACAGCGAAACCAACCTCTAGCCTAACGGAAACCTCATTCTCTCTGAGCAGTCAGGAATTTTTCCTCCCTCTCTCATCTTTTCTCGGCAGCGAGATCAGCAACGACTAGAATAACGAGCAAGTGCTCTAGCAACCTGTTTGTACCATATCTGGACCCTACGCGTGGCAGCATATTTTCAGGCATGTGATCAATTTAAATTCCTACAGTTCAGAAGATAATTATCTCTACAAGAGGAGATAAGGCAGTTTCCTACATTTTAGGAACTTTCTTTTTAGAATTTGAATTTCTTATTGAGCCAAAATAACATGTGAGAATTTGTTAAGAAAGTGGGTAGTTATTTTTGGCCAAACAAGGACACTTGTCAACTATTCAACATGGGCGGGACAAAAGAAATTCAAAAGAGCAGAATTCAAGAATCATGGTCCTAATTAGTGATCGGTTGTCCTCAGCGGTTACAAGGCCTATGGATTTCTATAAATACAAGTCATTGTGCAACATTACAAAGGTCCACGCACCTACAAAGCTCACATCAACATGTTGTTTTGTTTCCTAACTATGTAGTTAGCCGATCTCCTTCTTCTTCAATCATGTCTATCACATCTCATCTCCTTTCTTCTTCTTCTTCTTCTTCTTCTTCTTCTTCTTCCATGCAATTTTGTTTCTCTTTGTTTGTTGAAGTTCTTGTTCAAGGCATCCGAACCATATTACTTTAGTTCCTCTTTAAAAGTATCACAACGCTTGAAGAAGGTTTTCAAATCAGGCACATTTATCATCTTTACATCTGGAGATCTCGTATCTCCTGGCACGCCCTCTCAGTCTCACAACACCACTTAGTGTTGACTCTACAATTTTTCCTGTCCTTGGAGAAATTCGTGCCAACATTTTTTGGCACGCCCGGTGGGACATTTTAAGGCAGCCAAGGTTCACAAGATGGTAGGATATGGTGCTAGAAGAGGAACAAAGAATACGGCGACGGTTGAGGCTTCGCCTGGAGGAGGAAGCATTGGAGTGATCAAATTGCTCCAGCCTCTCAAGAAGATCTCCGGGAGGTGGCTGTTGGAATGCGGGATATTATTCTTGAATCCAATGCCAGTTTGTCTTTAGGGCGGCCTAATTCCATTTTCGGCCCATTTCAGGAGATCACATAGCCTTAACAAAGTTTGATGAAGGCCATCAAAGAGATGATGACCCTTATTGGAGAGAATATGATACCTCTTGCCCTTCATGAGATTTTCAACCGCCGATCCGTCAAAAATACTACACGTGCTAATTCAACCCCCATGAGATTTTCATAGATTATTTCTTAGGGGGCGGCAACTAGAGTCGGCATGAATTTTTCTCCAGCCTAGGCCAAGCAAGACAAAGGAGAGAAATGGTCCTCACCAAAGATCTCTTATCCCTTATAACAGTCATTTTCCAGGAGCATGAAGAGATCCAATTTGTTTTTCAACAATACCTTCTTTAGGAGGTCAAAGAATATCAGGAGAATTTGACGAAGGCTATCAAGGAGAATTATGTGTTGAATGAGTTAGAATATTTATTGCGCTGCAATTCAATTCATTCATTTTTGCGCCAACTTTAATTGATAAACTAGAGGTGGCAAATAGGTGGATCGGGTTGGGTTTGAGTGGGTTGATGTGTGTTATGGATTGAATATAGACCAATAGTACGCAGGTTGAATATGGTTCTTTGGTCCGGACCAAGCAATTTCGGACAATTCTGGACAAATTTGCAACTCGCTGTACCCTTGGTCCGGACCACCGAAACCTTGGTCTGGACCACCGAATCAGATTGGTTAGTTTTGGGTGCAACATGTCTGGTCCGGACCACCAAAGCTTGGTCCAGACCAACAGGTCCGGTTTTGCTCGTTTTAGCCAATTTGTTCTGATTCTGTTTCCGTTTGGACTTCCTAAAGATTTGTTTCCTTGTGGGTTTATGTCTTGAGATGCAAGGATATTTGTTTGGGCAAGTATTGACTTTAGGAAGGATTCTGTGGCTATAAATATAGCCTTGGTCTCTCCATTAAGGTTTGGACTGCTTGAGTGCATCCCTTTGAGAGGCCCCTAGGGGGTCCCATCTGAAATTAGGGTTCTTGGTTAGATCTTCATGGTTCTTTGGTTGCTCCTCCTTGCTGGGCTTGGGAAGATCTTTGTTTCTGCATCTCTTGGTTAAAAACTCAAGTGGTTTTGCGAGACTTGATGAGAGAGAATTTGCATTTGGTGAAAGATTCCTTCCGTATTGGATTTTTGGTGAGAGAACTTGTAATTGGGGTTGGTGAGTGACTCTTTGTGAGAGTTTGTTTTGTTTGTCACTATTGTAGCTCTTCGGAGCATTGTTCTCTTCACATAGTGAAATCTTCTTTCGTTTGCTTGCCCCGTGGAGTAGGTTTACATCTGTAAGCCGAACCACATAAATTTTGGTGTCTCTCTCATTTGTTTTTGGTTAATTTTTTATTTCTTCGTTTGTTTTCCCATGTGTTTAATTTGTTACTTCTCCATAGTCATGACCATCGACAATCTTGGGTTGCGGTTGGGTTCTTAGGGGGCCCGCTGCACAACAAGAGGATGTTATTCTGAATTCGTATTATTCAAAGACAGGGGCTCTCTATTATATTTTGATATTTTTGGATTTTTTCTTGCAGGATTACATGAAAGTTAAAAATCCTCCTTCATCTGAAAAAAGAAAAGAAGCCAAAAGACAAGCGCAAAGTCATCTGGAGGCAGAGTTTTTGTATTTCCTAATTAGAAAATGATTAACTTGCATTTTGGTTTTACTGCAAGAGAAGTAAAATTGTTAGTTACCGTACATTATATTAGTAGAATCTTCATTTTGATTATTGCTTGCTTGTTGCTTGTTGCTTGTTAATTAACTTTTCATGGCTGGTGGAAGCTATACAAACTGAAATTCTCTGAAGTTGTATTAGTTAAAACCTTTGAAGCTCGATATAGTCGACTGAAACTGATATGTGTATGTATGAGTTTGTTTATGTCCTACACGCATCTGCATTTTTTAGCCAATATTCATATTTTGATTTTGAGCACAAAAAGGATTCCAAAGTGATTAACACAGACTAGAATCAGTGAACTTTTTATAAGAACGACATTGATTAGTAAGTGTATCATTTTAGGCTTTTGGCATGTCCAATAAGTGCAAGACCCCTCTCTGACTTTTATTTTATCAGTACTTTGATTATTCGCTCTGTATTTAATATCGCTTAAGCGGCTGCAGTTGAATGCGGGAAAACCCTGTGACTCCCAAATCACAAAGGGCTAAGCTCAAGGGCAGGTCCAGGTGCCTAATCTGCCCTGGGCTAAACAAAGTTTTGAATATATTGAGTATTGTTTAGTAAAATAAAAAATTCAAATTGCATTGAAATCCAAAAAAATAAAATTAATTGTATGTGATGAGCGGCGTTGAGCATGTGCTCCCAACGCTATATTGAGGAAAATTAACACAAAGTACCTGAACCGATGGGTCACTTTGCAAAAATAAATATATAGGTTTCCCGCTTCAACCATAGATCTAAGATTCCCAAGGCTTTGCTATTGTCTGCACGGGCACACAATACGCGTGCGTGCTCACACACACACACACACACAATGCACTACAGTGCACCTTTTACACATTTCAATGCATCACCTAGTTTATATACTTTTTTCACATATTCCAAAACACTTTTTCAACCTTAACATAAGCCCAGTGGGTACATTTTAACATTTTCCATATTTCTGTATCAATTTCTTACCAAGTTTTACCATTGTGTAAAGAATAAAATCTATCCACCTACCCTATCATTTCAGAATTTAGAAATCTATTGGCAGGTCCTATTATTTGGAATTTTGGCCCACCGGGTCCTGGGCTAATATTTATTGCTGGAGAGGTCCTGGGGCATAAATATGGTTGGAGATTTTACTTTTTTGCCCATCCTCGTCGTCGTTACTCTTTGTTTTTACTAACCATTTAGGCACTTTCATAGGGTACCCTAGAATTTTAAACACTTTCATAGGGCACCCTACAGTTTGGGGTACCCTACATTTTAGGGTACCCTAAATTTAGAATGTACATTTTAGAATTTAGAATGTACATTTTAGAATTTAGACCGTATATTTTAGAATTTAGACCGTATATTTAGAATTTATACTGTACATTTAAGAATTTAGACTGTATATTTAGAATTTAGGGTACCCTACAGTTTAGGGTACCCTACAGTTTAGGGTACCCTAAATTTAGAATGTACATTTTAGAATTTAGACTGTATATTTAGAATTTAGGGTACCCTATAGTTTAGGGTACCCTACAGTTTAGGGTACCCTAAATTTAGAATGTACATTTTAGAATTTAGACCGTACATTTTAGAATTTAGACCGTACATTTAAGAATTTAGACTGTATATTTAGAATTTAGGGTACCCTACAGTTTAGGGTACCCTAAATTTAGACCGTACATTTTAGAATTTAGACTGTATATTTAGAATTTAGACCGTACATTTTAGAATTTAGACTGTATATTTAGAATTTAGGGTACCCTACAGTTTAGGGTACCCTAAATTTAGAATGTACATTTTAGAATTTAGACTGTACATTTTAGAATTTAGACTGTATATTTAGAATTTAGACCGTACATTTTAGAATTTAGACTGTATATTTAGAATTTAGACCGTACATTTAGAATTTAGACAGTACTTTAGATTTTAGGCATTTTCATAGGGTACCCTAGGGTTTAGGTTTAGGGTGCACTTTCCTATTATAGGTTTTTTAGTGGTTTAGGTACTTTCATAGGGTACCCTAAGATTTTAGGTACTTTCATAGGGTACCCTAGGATTTAAGTTTAGGTTTAGGCACTTTCATAGGGTACCCTAGGATTTTAGGCACTTTCATAGGGTACCCTAGGATTTAGGTTTAGGCACTTTCATAGGGTACCCTGGGATTTAGGTGGGGTGGGTAGAGAGAGAGATGGGACGGATAGAACATGGAAAGGTGAAATGATGGGCCAAAGGGTTTTTTTGGATGAAAAGAATGCGAAGGACCTTGTGAGGCATGAAGTTTGTTTGATAATTTTTGGTGGGACTTGTTGGGGTATGGTCCAACCTTAGAGGACCGGCCCACAAATTTGCCTTCAGAATTTGATAGCTTGGTTTTTGTCTCCTAGTATCTACCAATTACTTCTCTTTTTCGTCTCTGTCTCCTATCTTCCAATTACTTCTCCACTTCCATAAGAGAGAGAAAGGATGACAAGAGAAAAGAAAAACCAGAGATCTCATTGTTTTAATGGCGAAAGCTTATGTCTGATCTCCTCTATATCTTCCCTCGTCTCTAGTCTCTCATCTCTCCTTAATGGGTTGAACTACAGTAATAAATGAGGTGGGCTAAATTAATTTAGGCTAAAATTTTACGTATTATTAATTTTTTTTAAAAATGGGCTTCTTACTGGCCGGCCCTATCTTGTCAGGAGTTTCCCTTTCAAGCCCACCTCAAGTCAAACACATTTCCCTTAAACCCTTTTCACGCGTGCCCATTGAAAGTAAATAAGTACCGCTTTTTGGCAACAATAAATGGGGTAGGTGATGTCACATCAAGTCACATGGGAGCTAGGCGTGTAGCTTCTCTCTCTCTCTCTCTCTCTCTCTCTCTCTCTCTCTCTCTCTCTCTTATTTTCGGTTTAAAAATAAAATAACTCTCTCTCTCTCTCATTTTCGATTTAAAAATAAAATAACTTTTGTTACACACATTTATCTTATATAAAAATTATATATGTGAAATCTACTTGATGAGATCTTTCAAATAAGATCCATTGTGAATATGAAATTTGGTACGTGTAAAAAAAGTTATTTTATACCCCATCTAAATAATTCACACCCTTAAAAAAAAAAAAAAAAACTCACATCCTTCAAATACATCACACTCAATCTCTAAAATACACAACTCACACCCCAAAAGAAAAAATTCACATAACGGAAATGCAGAATTCACGTCACAATTCACTCTCCAAAATACAAAATTCATATCCCAAAAAGAAAGCATTCACACCCCTCAAATTCGAAATTCACATATCACAACTTACTCACAAAAATACAAAATTCACACCCAAAATAAGAGAATTCACATCCCTCAAATGCAGAATTCACACATTCCAAAATGAAAGAATTCACAATCCGTTTGGACAATTCACACCCTCCAAAATGAAAGAATTCACACCCCTTTTGAACAATTCACACCATACAAAATGAAAGAATTACCTCTCAATTGCACAATTTACACATCCTCTACACAACTCACTCTCCAAAATACATAATTTACGTTCCAAATGAAAGAATTCATACCCTCAAATGCGAAATTCACACCTTCCAACATGGAAGAATTCACACCCTTCAAATTATTTTTTTCTGCACACAATTTTCTATTCTATATGGGTCTTGTTTGATAGATGTCATCGAGTAGGTTTTAAATATATATTTTGTTTCAAAATCGGATATATAAATTAAAGGATAATGATCTAATAAGGGATCCCTTAAACAAAATTTGGTGCGGACCACCCCTTTTTTCACCTTTCCGAGCCAAATTTTGACGATCCGAACCGCTCAATGTTTTTAAAATGTATTTTCCAAGGTCCACGCGGGAAATCTTCAAAAAAAAATACCCGGAAGGGCTTCATCCATACAGTTTTCGGTAACGGTAAAACTGTCCATACAGTTTTCGGTAACTGTATGGATCAAGCCCTTCCGGGTATTTTTTTTTGAAGATTTCCCGCGTGGACCTTGGAAAATGCATTTTAAAAACATTGAGCGGTTCGGATCGTCAAAATTTGATCCAAAAAGTTGAAAAAGGGCTAGGTCCGCACCAAATTTTGTATAAGGGATCCCTTAGGAGATCGGCTTCCATAAATTAAAAGTTATAAATATTTAAAGTTTCAAAAATAAAAAGGAGAGAGAGAGAGAGAGAGAGAGAGAGAGAGAGAGAGAGAGAGAGAGATAGAAGAACAAAAGGTCAAAGGGCACATGTGACTGACGCATGCGTGCGTCAAATAAAATACACTCCCACGCACCCAGGGCCTATAGAGAAGTGAAAGACAAAATGAGATTTTGATGGAAGCCTCCACAAAAAGTGAGGGCGGCCTGGGAATTCCCAAAAAAAAAAATTCCACCTGGGCTTAAGCCCACCTTAGCCCAAGCCTACATCCGCCTCTAACTAACTATAAACGAGCCGAATCGAGCCAAGCATGTTCAAGTTTGTTCATTAAGCTTTTAAACAAACTCAAGCCAAACTCGAACTCAATGAAAATTTGACAAGGGCCCGCCATTCGACTTACAGCCTTCAAGCCGTCTCATCCGTAGTGCGCATATCTGATGACTGGAGGATGTTCAGATAGAAATCACCCTTTCCATATGAGTTAGCAGGGCACCTTTTCGTGGTGTTGTTGACTATCTTAGAACACAAGCCAAGGAACTCAAAACCACAACACAAGCACCTGAACATGTGGGAGGATCCGAACGAATTTGCGCTTTCGTAGGAAAGAGTTTTCAGATGAAGCAGCAGACATTGGTCCTTATAACCTAGAAGGCGAAGGTGAGTAAGAGACCCAGGAGTCGAAGACTAAGAAGATAAAAAAATGAAACTTCTAATAACATATATAGGGATTTTCCCAACTGTTGTTAGGGGCGCCCCTATTAGTCAAGCTAAAATGAATGAAGTAGGAAGTGGAAGAAACCTTTAAGAAGACGTCTCCTTATCTGTTTAATCATTAATACCTCCTTTTGATAGGTGCATTTCTAACTAAGCATGGATAAAGGTCGAGACCACGGGTACCTTATTGATTGGATGGATTACTAAGATCATCATATATTGTACAATCTCATTCAAGCAAAAGAGGTAGCAATAGTAATTTCTCGTTGTTATCTACAAGCAACTACATCAACAACCCGGGGCCCGGGGGGGGGGGGGGGAATGCTCCGGCCTGTCCTACCTACTAGTTAATATCATTGCCAAGGAGAGTTACATTAACCCATGCCGAGAACATACCTATTATTATTCTTGCTAAAGCTGCCCTTATGAGGCTAACCCATCGTACCCCTGCGCTCTCAATTGATCCGATGTACCTACCTATTTATGCATATACATCATCTTTTTGAATTTCTAGGGTATGCTTGCCCTAGGAACATATATCCATGGAAGAGTGGCAGCTTTTTGTAAACCGACTAGCATTGATACTCAGCGGCCTGCCAACAGAGTTCTCGTTTGGTAGGGAGAATGAAGAAATTATCCATAAAGACCGAAAGATTTCCGTTCTCATTTGTTGCAAGGGGCCAACTATGCCTCCCGCCTTTGAGTCGATTAAACTTCTTAGCAAGCTCGTCTACATCCTTGATTTGAAGTGCGATAATAGCTCTTGCATTACTTTTCCGCGAATTGGGGCTACTATATTTAAGGAGGCCTTGGTGCTTCATATGGCCTCTTGAAATGAATACAGCTAATTCTTGGGTTTTTGTTCCTTTCTAGGGAAACTTTCCTTTTTTGCAGCCGATCTTCTTACTTAAACAACCGATTCTACGACTTTGACTACCTTCCTGCCTGTGTATCCCAAATATCTGTTCCTCCCTTCCTAAGGGGCAGCGCAGTGCATCCCGCGAGGCGAAGAACGAGCGCCTTCATCATGGAGGAATCAAACAGAGTCTCACTCTATGACATCGGGTGGAAAGGTACGGATTAACAGCGGAACGTGGGGATCACGGCAAAGAAATGCCCTTCCCTGCCATCTCTGCCGGCCTAGTGCAACGAAGGCCGAGCTTGAGCCGAGCTGGCCTAGGTTTGAGTCGAACTTGAACTTATTCACGAGCCTTAACGAGTCAAAAATATTAGATATTTATGCTCACATACAAGTCTAGAATTGCAAATAAAATTTTTACTTTGGCATGAATAAATTCATACATATATAAAAGTATAAAAGCAAATTAAATTTAAGTTTATAGTACTTTTAAAAGTTTATTTGTGTACAAATTAAACATATTCAAGGTTATATGTGAAATATTTATGATATATACATACATACTCTAAATTCGCGAGCATAGTCATGCGACTATCAGGTTTAGGTTCGGCTCATTTATTAAACGAGTCTAAAATTGAGGCTTAGGTTCAGTTCGTTCAGTATCCGAATCGAACTCGAACGAGTTTTTACTGAGTCGAGCTTCAAACAATTGATGAACAGTTTAGTTCATTTACAGCCCTACGTAAAACGATATAGAAAAAGCATTCAAAGAGGGCCTTGGTCCATGAGAGGTGGTTTGTTGGTGCTGGACTCCTGGAGACCGGAGATGTCTCTGGCGTTAACGCACATAAGCTATGCAGCAGTCTGGGTGCAACGACACAACCTTCCACTTGAATGCTTTTGTGAAGAAGCTGGCAGACATTTGGGAAGATTAATCGGAGATGTGATTGAGGTAGATGTTCGGAGTGTTTTCCCGCGTAATATTTGTTTTTTGCGGGTGAGGGTGCGGATTGATCTTGAGCAACCCCTTATCAGTGGGATCTTCTGAGTAGGCCTCATCGATCGGATTTATGGGTGATGTCGCAGGTATGAGCGTGTGTATAAAGTTTGTGGTGATTGTGGGGTTCTTGGTCACACCCTACCTCAATGAAATATCTCCCTGGATGAAGCCAAGGTGCGGGTGGATAGGCGGTTGAGGGACATTTGTGATCGGTTTGGAACCCATGTTGTGGCGAATGATCGTTTTCCTTTGTATACTTCTTCTATCCGTGAGTATGCGCATAATGCGAGAAGAAGAAACATGCACATGTGGGTTCCAGATGAGAATGAGATTAGTAATTGCACTCTGGTAATCCATAACTTGGAAGATAATTCTGTTACGCAGGAGTTCGAGGAGCTGGAGGTTTTTTAGGAGGATCGAAGAAGTGTGGAGGCTCGGGGACCAAAAGCTTGATAACTTGGCCAGTGCAAGTAACCAGGTGGGGGGGGTCACGTGCGATTAACAACTTCAGAGAAGAGGAAGATGTGTTGGAGGTGGGTAATTTTAATATGGATGAGTTCATTCGTGTGTGGGACATGGCTTGGGACGTGGAGCTCCAGAATGATGGTATTGATGCAGAGCTACCGGCACTGCCTCCACCACCTCCTCTTCCCACGCGTAGAGCCATAGTGTGTTTGGTTAATAATGGGTATGGTGAGGGGTGTGGGTATGGTGAGGGGTGTGGGTTGATGAATGTGGTACCGGCGGTGGAGGGAGGGATGTTAAGAGCTATTGATATTTGGACTGGGTGCGAGGGACGTTGGTTCCGTCGGCAGAGATGGTTGATGCGTGGTGGCCGGAGTGGGAGGAGGCGTTGCGGTTGGGAGGAGTTAATGCGGGTAGGTTGATGGTGGTTGAGGAGGTTAATGAAGAAGAGTTGGTTGGTGGGGAGGTTAATGGGAGGGGTCACGATCAAGTTATGGAAGCCAGGGATGGGGTTTATTTCGATTTTACGTTAGATTTGACAGTGGCAGAGGAAGGAAGTAATGTTGGTTCAATGGTCAACAGTGGTATAAATATTAATCGGATGGTGGGGCATGGCGATGAGATGAGCCTCACTAATATGGGCGGGCCCAACTTAGGTTTTTCTATGGGCTGGTGTTGTGGGTCTAATGGGGATCTATTGAGGGATTCATATGGGCCTTGTTCTAATTTTAGGCCCAACAGGATTGCTAGAGATTTGGAGGACCCTTTTAATGTGAGCCGGCACCATCTAGCTTTAATCATTTCTGAGGCTCAAGGTGTGGATTCTTCTCATCTCATTGAGAGAGGGCTTAACAATAGAAGGGATCGTAAGAAAAAGGGGAGGTTGGTAACTACGGATAAAGGAAAAGGGGTGGCTACTAGCTCCTCTGAGGATACAGAGTCTGAACTCTGAAGAAGATGGTGAGATATGGCCACCGATTAAAAGGCGGCAGGTGATCAACAATGAAGCGGCGGGTTGCTCTCATTGGATTCAGGAAGGGGATTCTACCTGTAACGTGGCGAGATCGATTCGTAGAGGTGGGAGATTTGGGACGGTGGGTGGTTTTTTCAATCTGCTAGGGCGATTGGTCAGAAGGAGATTGGGAAGTAGAAGGTGGGCTTCTAGGCGTCAGCATGGGTTTGAGGGAAATGCATGGCGGATTCGGAGGAATGCGGGGCAGTCCAGAGGAAGGAGTGTTACACGGATGGGTCGCAAGAGGAAGGGGGTCCTGAGAAAGCAAGATTTGGGGCATAGGAAAAGACGGTCTGCTCCGTCTTCTTCTTCAGAATCGTCTAATTGACATAGTATGAGTAGGGTGGTAGCTTCTAATAGGGAGCCTCCATTAGAAGGTTGAGGATGACACACTTTCTACTCGAGAGATGCTGCTGGTGGGGGACAATTTCAAGGAGGTTCGGCTAGATAATGCGGAGGAAGTGAATTATGAGTCAGAAAGCTTGGAGGTTGTTGCTTTACGGAAGGGTTTTCAAAGATTTTATTCGGATTCTCCTACTGGAACTGCCTCTAGCGATGCTGGTGAAGTTGAGAGGACTGATTTATTGGGTATTTCCAGAGAGGAAATTGGGAGGATGTTTTGGTCTCAATCAATTGCGTGGGCAGCAGAGACCCTTAATATTCCTTTGGATTGGAGTGGAGTTTTTGAGGAGGTTGTCCCTCAACAACCTCCTCAAGACTCATGAAGCTCTTGTGTTGGAACTGCAGGGGGGTGGGCCAAGCCTCTACAGTTCGGACAACAAGGCACTTGGCCCGGCAGCACGAGGTTAATTTAATTTTTCTGATGGAAACAAGGTGCTGTCATTGTAAGTCAGAGGATTTGGGTATTAGTTTGGGTTACAAGTTTTTTACAGGTGTGGATCCGGTTGGGCGGAGTGGGGGTCTTTGGGTTGCATGGGACGATAATTATAAGTTATCCCTTGTCAATAAAATGTTGTAATTATTTAATTTTCTTAGTTATGGATGAGAGGCGTTCTGAAAGGGTGTTGTGTTTGTTGTATGGGCATCCTAGGCTTGGGGATAGGCGACGGGTTTGGGAGGACCTAGGGGGACGGCTAGCTATTTTGAATCGGCCTTTATTAGTGGTGGGTGATTATAATCAAATTTTGTCGGCAGAGGAGAAATTTAGCAGGAGGGTCAGTTGGTCTGGGGGAACGATTTGGTTAAGTAACTTCATTCGAAGGCTGCAGCTTAGTGACATTAGGTCGTTTGGAGTATTAGGTCGTTTGGAGTATTTTATACTTGGACGAATAATAGAGATGATGGATAGGTGATCACTTTTGAAAAACTGGATAGGGCCATGGGAAATATGGAATGGAGGTCACTTTTTCCTAAGGTTGCGACGCTAATTCTACCTATTCAACATTCTGATCACAGCCCGCTAGTAGTGGATTCGCATTGGGAGGATAGGCCTATGTACAGGCCGAAACGTTTTGAGTAGATGTGGTTAGGATGAGAGGAAGTTCGTCAAATTATAGCTCGGGTTTGGTGCTTAGCTTTCAACGGTTCAAGAAGTTTTCAACTTATTCAGAAGCAGAATGTGCTGACGCGGCATCTGAGGTATTGGGGTAATTTATCGTATAAATCTTTGTGTAAAAGGATGGATGAGATTCGTAAGGATTTGGGGAAGATTCAATGTGAGCTGTTTGAGCAAGGGGGGCTGATGGGAGCGATGGCGGGCCAAATTCAGGATAGAGCAGGCGGATTAGTGAGGAAAGATAAAGGGTTGCGAGAGGAACTGGATGGTTTGGTGGCCAAAGAAGAACTTTATTTGTCTCAAAGGGCGAAACAGCGGTGGCTGGAATTGGGCAATCGTAACTCCAAGTATTTTCATAAATTTGCCACCATTCGTAGTCGCAACAATTATATGAGTAAGGCATATGATAGAGTGGATTGGCATTTTCTGGTGGAGGTGTTGAGGAGGATGGGCTTTAGTCCAAAGTGGGTGAATATTATTTTCCAGTGTGTTTCTACTGTTTCCTTTTAGGTGTTGGTTAATGGGGGTAGGTCGGAGGTGTTTAAACCTAGGTGTGGGCTTAGACAAGGGGACCCTTTATCCCCCTATCTTTTTATTTTGGTGAGTCAAGTTCTTTCCTCTTCTCCCTCTTTTCTTAATGTGCGTCAGATTTGTAGAGGAGTGGCAGTCAGTCCGAGATCTCCTAGGGTCTCGCACTTATTTTTTGCTGATGACAGTTTTTTCTTTATGGAGTTTGAGGACTCTTTGTGGTATTTTTTAAGTGGCTTTTAGAAGATTATTGTCGTCTAACAGGGCAAAGGATTAATTTTGATAAATCGGAGGTCCATAGCTTTTTCCAAATATCCGAAGGTTCAGCCTCCACCTCCCTTCGGTACTTACTCTTAGTCGCCAAAAAATACATTGATTTTACCGAAAAACACCCACTCCTCGAACCCGCCCAATACTTACTATCCACCCTACACCCACCAGGAATATACGTTGCTAATATCCTATCCGCAACATTTTCCCGAAAAAAGGCCTCAATTAACGACGATGCCACCTACGAGTTCTCCAATCTATTAACGATCCCACTTTCATATCAGACAGTGAACCCATGACCTCCCTTCCAACATAAGGATTGTCCACCCCATAAATCCATTCATCCTTGAAAACCTTAATATTCTGACCATTACCCGCCTCCCATTTAAGACCTCTAACCAACAGGTCCCTTCCCCAAATAATACTCTGCCACCCCTATGAACATCCGGACTTAGCCTTAACTAAAAGAAAACTCTCCTTACTACAATATTTCCCCAGCAACACCCTCGCCAAAAGACTATCCGCATTTTCATGCACCCTCCAAGCAGCCTTCACCAACAAAGCTTGATTGAGACAGCCCAAATCCCGAATTCCCAACACTCCATGACTTAAAGATTTACACAGCCTAGCCCACCTCAACCAAGGAATTCCTCCCCCCTCACCCTTTCCCCATAAAAAAAAACGAATGATAATAGACGTCACCTTGGAATTAAAACACTCCAGGGGGCACGAAAGAAAGAGAATAAGAAAATGGGTATAGTAGAAAGAGTGTGTTTCACAAGTGTGACCCTTCCCGCAAAATCCAGATCTTTTTCCAATTAGCCAAACGACCATTGATCCGATTTAACACCCTTTGGAACAATTCACCCTTTCGCTTAGTAAAATCAAGATCCGCCCCCAAATAAATCCCAGATTTATTTACAACCTTAACCCCTAAGACCTCAAACAGAAAATCTTTCTTCTCCTGCTTCAAGTTCGAACTAACAAATTACCGCCTAAGTATGGGATGTTTATTTGGAAAGTGCTTCATAAGATTATAGCTGTCAAAGATGGGTTGAGAAGGAGAAGAATTATAGATGAAAGTCTATGTGCGGTGTGTGGGTCTGCTGATGAGACTATTGATCACTTGTTCCTGCAGTGTGTTTTTGCTAAAAAACTTTGGGAGAGTTTGAACATGGGGGCGCGTTTTTGGACGGAGGTGGCGGATAGTTTTTCGGAATGGTTGATGAGGTGTTTAAGGGTTAAGGGGGATGATGTGTGGGTGTGTATTATATGTGGAATCTGGGAAATTTGGAGTTCGCGAAATCGGGCTTATTTTGCGGCTGCTATCCCGTTATTTGGTTCTTGCGTTGCTAATATTAAGCTTAATCTTTCTATGTTATTGAAGGCTCGAAATGCTGCGGATAGCGAAGGTACTACGGGAACAGGAGGTGCTGGTCGGCTTGCCTGTAAGGGAGGGAGTTATTCCTTTTCCTGGGGCAATCAGGAGGGGAGCAGTGGTGTGGAGGAAATGGTGGTGGATGGTGCTTGGAAGAAAGAGTCATACAAGGGTGTAGCTGCTTGGTGCTATGGGCAGTTTGCTCGTGGGTGTAGCACAGTTCATGCATTTTCAGCCACAAGTGTGGAAGCTCTTGCTGTCTTGGGTGCAGTCAAATGGGCGAAGTTAGCTGGCTTGCCCTCTGTTCGGATCTTGACGGATAGTATCGAAGTGGTAGCGGCGCTTAGTGATATGTCGAATGCTAATGTTGTAGTTAGAAGTATTGTTCGTGATATTTTAGATGTCATTTCGTCTTCCTTTTGCTATGTAAATGTTGTCAAGGTCACCCGACAAGAGGTGAGGAATGCTCATAATCTTGCTCGAAGTCACCTTTGTAATTTCATTCGTAGTTAGTGAATTGCTATGTTTATGGTTTCAAAAAAAAATGTAACGACCCAAAATTTTCAAAATAAAAATTTCGTTTAATGATTCAATAAATTATTTTTAGTTTCTATTAATTGGATTATTTCCTTATTAGATTAATAAAATTCCTTTTTAATTTCGATAATTGGTTTTCAAGCCGTGCATGCAAATGTACAAGGCCGAGTAACACACCCGAACAACCCGGAGCTTCCTCTTAATGCCCACACCAACTCCAACCACCGACTTTATGGTTCAAACCTAACAAGGTACTCACCATGTAACATCTTCCCAACTTTGGAACTTGGAGCTTTGAGAGAGAGAGAGAGAGAGATGGTTCGGGCAAGAGTTTTGTGTGAGGGAAAGCCCTAATAGCTAGGTTTTGTACCAAAAACTAGTTAGATCAAGCCTTACTATTTTGGGAGAAAATCTAGCCTAACTTGGACAAGCACATGCATTTTTGCTTGAACTTGTACACAACCTACAAACTCAAACCTAAGCAACCTAAGACTTAGCCACCAAGTACCATAAAACATGCACCCATTGTTTTAAGGAAGCATATTCCTTTCTTAGAGCCTAGCAAGCCTAAGTGATAGGTTACTATGCATGCACATGCAGTATTTTGTGTATAAACTCCCAAAAACACCCCATAACAAAGGTGACCATGCAAAATCCTACATAACAAGGGGCCTCTTTTCTCTACACTATCTTTCCAAGTAACTTCTTCCACTTGTAAACCCCTTAACTTGTAAGTACATGGAACCTAGGACTAGACCTAAAAC